>OY757906.1:75970480-76055480 GCA_963585895.1 Sepioteuthis lessoniana | reverse complement strand
AATTGAGAATCTGACCATTATAAACCTTAGCAGCTACAGCAGCAAGAGTTATGTGTTCTAATTGATTTCGAGGTCATCTTTCTATATGGGTAGATACAGCTTTGTCCAATTATCTACGATGTTTATTGCATAAATTGCATAATCGAAGAATTATATGGCCAAGTTTTCTTATCTTTCATACTTCAAAAGCTATTTCGTCGAAGCCTGCAGTTTTTCTACTTTGATTTTTTGTACTACGTTATGTTCTTCCTCTATAAACTGTCCTATTTTGATGTCTAGTTGGCTATTAATAATTTATTATATATATTATATTATTATTATATTATATTATTATTATAATATTTTCAGTAGGTGCATCAGTGATTTTAGTAGGGTTTCCTTGCAGTGAGATGTTCTTTCCACCTCTGTCATCTTACTTCTTGGCTATCATCAAAACTTACATTTAGCAGCTCTATGCAAATGCTGAATACCGTCAAAAGAACTTGCCAAGAGTAATGACTGATAGAGACGGTGAACGACGGAGAGTCAAGAGAGTCCAAGATAACGACACGCATTGATGATGATCATGATGATGATGATATGTAGATAAAAACTTTCTAAATTGTAAAGTTTTTCGTTCTTTTCTATTGAATTTTTCATCATTCGTAAGAAGAAATATAGTTGGAGGAAAATCTGATAACAGAATTATACGTAATTCAAACCTGTTAAATTCCGCTAAAAATGCATAAAAGTTCATTTAAAAATAAATAAATAAAAACTGAGAATATATAATTTGTTTACATTGGAATTTGTTTTAAAATCAATTTGTAAGTTTTACCTTTTCCCAGTTTATACGTTTTCACAAGATTCTATCCTTTATTTTAAATGCAGTTTGAAGACCATATATAACCCTCAAACATGTCAAATGAAACGCTGAGAGCTACATGTGGCCCTCAAAACAGCCAAAAGGTAAATGATGAATTTCTTTAGAAATTAAACCTCAAGTTTAAAAAATCTACCAAAAATCAGTTATTTGTCTAACTTAAACAAAAATTTTAGCGTGATTCATTTGTAAAAAAAAATCTACTAATCCTGGCAAAAATTACGAAATTACCACACTTACAGGATGATTACTTCATTTCTTTATTTAGCGGTAAATGAACTAGTAATAAATAAGACGCAAAATATTTTTATTTAGTAGTTGAAAATTTTGACTTCGTGAAATATGCTCATAGAACGCTTACTATACCACGGTTAAAGATACCAGTCTGCCTTACTATATACCCATATCTGGAGGGAAAATAGTTGGATTCATAGCTTTCCTAAGAGTATTACCGTAAAGTGAAAAGCAAACAGCTTCGTTCAGAAATTGAACTAGGGTCACCGAGTCCATTTCCTACGACGAAAACCATTACGCGACGTGTCCTTTATACCACATGAAAATTTACTTTGTGTCATATATCCTGTTCGTACCGGGGGCTGGGGGGGGGTTAAGATATCAATATAAAATGCATTACACTCTATTTATTACATAAATTCACAGTAAATGATTTTACTTGAGAAATTAAACATAAAGAAGTCATCCGAAATTAAGGCCAGCTTTATGAACCATCATTTTTGGATAATTATCTTTTTAAGAAATTAACGAATCAATAAAAGATCTAATTATATCTTCCTGGTGGAAAATAATCATCAGCAAAAATGTGTTTACAATTGTTTTTAACTAAATTAAGATCGCTATCTACAGGATCTAGAGATCAATGAAGATGTCCGTCTTTCACGCTAGACTTAGTATAAATGATTGTTCACTTTCATTCCCCTTTCATTCCCAACGGCGAATTATCAAGATCGGTTATAACTCAAGAGAAGTTCCCTTGGCAATGAGTCATTTCTCTAAGACCAAATAAAAAGCAACGGGTCATTGAAAACGGCTTTTGACGACGCTCCCAGAATCACAGTCAAGGCGTCTTACCGGAAGTGCTCCTATGTGCAGCGTGCACCTCTCTAAACCGTTCGATCTTTCTTTTGTTGTCACATCCTGAAGTGTGCTCTGATACGACATCATTCCGTTAGGGCTCGAAGCGACTTCCGGCTGGAGAGGAAGATTACCTTGCTGTTTCGCCAACTCTGCCCTCGAAACCATTAACTACCATTCATTCTTTTCTGACAATGTTAAACACTTAATTCTCTCATCCACCGCCAACTCGTGGCCCTTTTCATAAGTTATGTCTTTAACATTGGGCATCAGCATATTTTTATTACATTCTTTTTTTTTTTTTTTTTTTTCATTTTGCCATTTTCCAGTTCATTCAACATATAATCGGACACAGAAAAACAGAAGAAACAAGAAGAATAAACATTAGTCTACCCGCAGATGAGCACCAAAAGGGTTACACTACGCGAGAATATTTGAATATTCATTAACCCTTTTCTTTTCTTTTTTTAAGGGAAATAAGGACCGATTGTTTTCTATAACACGATGTTTTCTTTCAGTTTCATTTTTGTGACATAACAGCGCTTAATACACAATCAATTTAACGAGCCATCCTATTTTGTAAACGATGAGGGAAGACTTATATGATGGGACATTCAAATCTTTCTCAGAATCAATTATTCTTTCATTAATAATGACCCAAACTAAAAGTAGATGTCCACACCGACTTACTTTTTATTTTATCAAGTTAGTACTGGTCTATAAAAAATTTAACGGAAATTTATGAAGAAACATTTTCAAATTCAAGTGAGCGACGCTTAAAAGATTTATCGATTAAATCATGTTTTTCAGTTTTGCTGTTTTTGTTTTTGTTTTTTAGAGAGGACTGTGAACTCTAAAATATTATTTTTCTGTTCAATTCTTGTTTCTTGCAACCAAGGGATGATTTCATAGGTTTTGAATCGCCCTGAATGTCATTTTTTAGCGTGCTAATTCTCAATATAACAGCGAAAACCATGAAAAGTTAATTATTATCCTTCCCTCGGTCCGCACAGAAACATCAATTTTATCATGGGTGGCAGTTACAGAGAAAATTCAGTTGATTAACGGGTCGATTAGTGCTGATAAAACCTTTGAAATTTTTCATGGGTTCAGCTCTTTCAAAATTATAGTTATTGAAGCTATTTCCACACAGAATATTTTGGTCATTTGAGCTCTCTCTCTCTCTCTCTCTCTCTCTCTCTCTCTCTCTCTCTCTCTCTCTCTCTCTGTTTCTCTTGCCCAGTCGGCTGGGGTTGTAGAATACATCGACTGTATCCCTGCAGTAGGGGTAAGATACCCCACCAATGAGTGTCCTGGTTATGACACAAAACGATCTGATTTTGACGTTCCAGTAATGCTGAGGATTTGGGGAATGCAGAGAATCCCATTATTGCAATTGCTCACACGTCCACTATGGCCCGGAGTGGTAGTACTTGATAGGGTCTCATCTATGAATAAAAAAGAACTGTACTGAGTCATTATGCAAAACTGAATTGCTTAAAATGGAACTGTTTTCACATTTAAACTACGTACTAATACTAAACTATCAAATGGAACTGTTTTTGCATGCCAAACCGATTTGTTTGAAATAAAACTGTTCTTGACAATGAACTGTACTTACGCTAAACTGAATTGTTTCATTTAGAACTGTTTGACTAAACTGAATAGCTTGAAATAGAAATGTTTTTGACAATTAAACAGTGAACTGATGTTAATTTGAATTGTTTGAAATAGAACTGTTTATTTGTATAAAAATGGATTGGGCATTAAATAATCTATAAAAAGGTTGATATGCCATAAAATCCAATGTTCAGGCTCAAAATTTTAATGAAATCACAGACTTATCATTGTTGATGGCCCAAGTAGAAGCTATTAGAAAGCATTCTTCCTGCTCATTTGCTATAAGGATTCTAAATAAAATGATAAATAAATGAATGAAGAGGTTTGCTTTAAAAAAGTCAACTTGCATATATATATATATATATATATATATATATGTGTGTGTGTGTGTGTGTGTGTGTGTGTGTGTGTGTGTGTGTGTGTGAGAGAAAGAGAGAGAGGGAAATAAACAAGAGGGAAATAAAAGAAAGAAAGAAAGAAAGAGAGAGAGAGAGAGGGGAAAATCAAATTGACTTGTATTGTCGCGATCGTAACTTTTGAATGGATTTTCTGCTAAATGAAATTACGCGGAACATGATGAAGAGAAAAGTGCCTCACACACACACGCATATACACATGAATATACAAACGCACTCATACACAACCCCCCCACACACACACATATATGTGTGTATATATTTTACAAAAATGAAATAGTTACCCACAAAGTTTAAATTAAATCACAGACTTATAGTTGTAGATGCCCCATATAAAAGCTATTAAAACGCATTTTTCCTACTAATTCTTCCTGCCAATGAAGAGGTTTTATTTAAAAAGAAATGGGAAAATCTATGAAAACTGATGGCGGACTACAATTGAAAAAGACCAAATAGAAACAAAAACAAGCAACAACCAGCAGCACTGCATGACGTTTCGGTTCTGCTCATGCGCGAAACGAAGAAGGCATGTCGTCCTAATATTTTGGCTGTTCACAGTATTTTCTGCGGGCTTCGGAAGACTGCTTAGAACCGGTTATTGCATTTATTTATCGACACGGTTTCTTGCGATCGCCATCATAAGGCATTGATCCTGTTAAGAGAATCGCATCACGGTTGGGGAGATAGGGGGGCAGGTTTCATGAGAATTAAAAGAAAGACAATAAAAATATTAGAAATGAAAAACTAATTCGTTTCACGGACACTTTATGCCTGGCTGTTTTTGTTCTTCTAAGAAATACTCTCAATAGTTAATGCATCTTTGTTGTTCATTTCTAGCTTGGAGGCAATAACGTGGTTCTTTATAAAAATTTGCTCTTCCAGACTTTACGGCCATTTTTTTTTTTTTTTCGCTCAAGTTACCGTCATTTCCGTTTTAAGAACATCGACAGAAGAAAAAAAAAAAAAAAAAAAAAAAACAAAACAAGAGGCGACCATCTTCCACTCGCCATTTTTATCTAAATCTCTACAGAATAATTAGAGTTCCTTACAAAGAAGAAGGAATAAATTCGTTTAACATTATTCATTCTTTTTATTTTCCGATTCTCTAAGAAGTGATCAATAAGGTTTGAATAAGCGTCGATAAAATTATCTATTAATCTTTCTAGCCAAAAACAAAAGAAAATAAAAATCCAATATTCACAAATTAAAAGAAAAAATGGCTGTCAGCCTGAAATTCACTTTGAAAAAAGTAAACAAATTCCAGGAAGTTGTAGGATATAGATGCTAGTGACCCAAAGTTCAAATCCTGAACGAATCTGTTTGTGTTTCAGTTCACGTTAAAACTGTTCAAAAATTATTGAGACTGATTACATAATATTATTTTCAAATTGTCACAGACTCGTGAAGATATCACTTTATTAGAAAAGCACCTTAGCTTTTTATACGTTTTTATCTAATTTTTTTCAAAATCAAAGCTTCAGCCTTTAACTCTTTTATACTATTCACTCCTGCTACAACTGTAGCAAAAACATTATAAAAAGTAAACCATGGAACAATATACAACAAAAGTAGTTAACAGGCCAACTCTATTTACATTTAAAAATAGATAACCTCAGGTGAAACGGATGCTGAATCAAAAGCTACATATCATGATGTTTCTGATTTTCTTGACGTAGCAAAAAGGAGAAAAGTATAATAGGATTTGGACAAATTACGGTTCACATATCTCCAAAAGTTATCTTATTTATGTATGGAGGAAGAAGGGATCTTTTTCCTATCTCAAAAAATAACAGAGTTAAACTCAAGCTGCAAAAGACATTTAACTTTGACAATTGTTAAGTAATCTTAATTGAATATTCATTTATACAAGCCTGAATTTATGTACCGTCAATAACTGAAGGAATTTTAAGTTAGAAACCCTGTTCGTTTTATGAATAAAAAGTAAAATTCATTTTATTTCAAAAATGTTTGCATTACACTTCAAGATGTCTTGAAATATATTGGAATTTTCCTTACCCTCAAAGAAAGGTTTAACCAATATATATGCCCATTAACTAGCACTCAAGTTTTCTGAAATGATGTTAAAAGTACTTTATATTGAAGCATGTCCCAACATGAAGATAAGATTTCCTTTCTCTGTGTATACAGAATGCTTAAAATGGAATTTATCAATTGCTTGGGGAATAGTTAGATTTTTCAGTCGTACGAGCACAATTTGAAGTGTATTTTATTTAGTATATAAAAATAGTATTAAATAATATGTGTGTGCGTTTACACACAACCCACCACGCCACCACAAGAAGGATGTGACACAAGGTCAATTTTATTTAGGATATACATCATCATCATCATCATCATCATGTCATGCTGCTAGCCGGGATTTCCTTTACTCTCTCTCTCTCTCTCTCTCTCTCTTTCTTTCTTTCTCTCCATTCGTCCCCATTATTCATCGCTTCCGACAGGTCTTCTAAACTACATCCTGTGTCCGTACAGAGCTGTTGAACGTAAATTCTTGATTGTTGTCCAACAATTGCATTTGTGCGTTCCTCTTTACTTCTCCAACAGTGCCCCGCATGTCTTTTCTGTCTTATTGGGATAGTCGGATGTTGCTACCAGGATTTGTTCAATATAGTTCGTAGCATTCATTTGTAATGCTTGTCTTGCTTTTTCTCTATACGCTTCATCAGAGTCCATCCACGCCGTCACGTGAAGGATGTGGCACAAGGTCAATTTTCAGCAGAATACAACTGGCTTGAATTCTGAGTTATCATTATTATTATTCAATGGTTTATCAACCTTCTCGGGTGCATTTTAATTAGTATATACAAATGACAGTAAATAATATGTGTGTAAGTTTATCCAAACCCTCCGCCATAGACAGGATGGTTTGATTTCAGAGTTTTCCTTCACCAAGATAGATTACAAAACCAAGCAATATAAGAACCCTATTAGCTTACTATTTGTCCATAAGTGGAGGGAGAACAGATGAATTCACAGTTTTCAAAAGCGTATTAATACGATGAGAAATCCAAACAACCCCGTCCAGGATTTGAACCCGAGTGGCTGATTCTATTTTCTATTGTAATATACTAGCTTAGCTAGTGGCGGAGGGCCGGGGATGAACTTAACAGATTCAATGTGGTCCCAAGATAACATCAAGAAATTGGTTTCACAGGAAACAGAAAAATAAAGGATGATGGCGAGAATGTAATTTATTGCCTGTGGATAGAATGACAGATATTTCTGTTCGCAGATAAGATCAACAAATTACCGAAAAAAACGGAAGTATGTAAGTTCCGATAACCAGCTATAAACAGGAAATATGTGTAGCCAAGAAGATGTTCATATTTCCGCATGGGACTTGTAAAAACAATATAAGGTCCGTAATGTTGGAGTGAAAGCAGAAACTCGCTGGTCCCTCAAGCAGACCTGTCAGCTCCCCCGTGTGTGTTCTCCGGCCGTTGCACTACTTCACAAAAAGGGTTCCCTCCACTGAAGAAAGATATGTGCGAACTCTCTCTCTGACTGTATTCCTACTTCACACAAATATCTCTGTGGAAGAATAAAAATATAAATTATATTTTTATATATCTACGAGTTTTCATTGTTTGTCCAATACACGACACAATGACGATAACCGTTAAGCTACCAACATCTCCTTTATAAGAAGAAAAATTGAAGTAAAACTGAAGATTCCAAGATTTTGTCATTTCAAATGTCAATTTTCACACGATAGCTTATAGTTGATTTTTAAAACAAACGCATGCACCGGGCGTACGCACACTTTATAGAGAACCCATAAGGTATACATTCATTCTTAAGATTTTTTTGGCACACGGTCCTATCATATATGAACAATCTTCAAATAGATCTACTTGACTCATAGATGGGACCCTAACAAGAACTACCCCTTAAGTTCAGGGTGAACCTAAGAAAAATGGCAATGATGGAGTACATCACACTCCTCAGATCTGCAGAATTGGAGCCTCACCATTAGATTGTTGTATTTTCCATAATGGACTCACCCTACTCCATAAATACACGTTAACGAGAGCATCAGACGGAGTGCATCAATCAGCGCGACATGATCACGAGTGATACCATTTGCGTAGTGGACGGATAGTCTCTACCACATTGGACTCTCATCTTTCTACCAACTAACTACTGTTTAATCAGATTCACTTATATCTTGTTTCTGTTACTTGAATATATATGTTTTTCTATCAAACCTTTTGGGTTTCCCGTGTCTTTCATTGGTCAGCATCATAACAGTTTAGTATCATACTCACAATATCTTTTTGGAAGGGTCAGACTCCTCTCCAGAGGATAGAGTCAGCATATTCTAATCCTCGTCGATAGAATAGAATTATTGACACGAGATAGAAATACTTCAAACTATTTAACCGTTTGCAAATTACTAATAATAGTTGATATTACATAACAGTGTGCATACTCATGTTTTTACAAGTTTGAAATGGACCATAACGCCAATGATGCAACCAAAAACATTTAATGACAGTACAATAATCAGATGGTTGAAGAAATTTCGCTGGAGTTGCAAGAATCTCGACGATCAGGCCAAGTCAGGTAGGCATAAAACAATGAATTTCGAGGCCTACAAGTGATAAAGAAAGTATCAGGCGAGCTCGGCATCTCATAGTTTAGTGTGGTTCATTACTTTCACGACTATGGCAAAAGTATTCTGAGCAGCTGAATTGTACCTCACTTACCAATATATTGCAAAATTTTTGACTCACCCAAGTGTTTTCATTCTGTGATCTGCTGAAAGACCAAAATCCAATAGATTGCAAGTTCTTTTCGATTTAATTGAAATTAGGTCTATTTTGACCGGTATTAGGTGACTCGCTAGAATGTCAAATCCCAGAAAATGTTTTTTTATCTCATTTTCTGGTTAGTGCATCTACCATTTGTTAGTATAGTCAAACTTCCGTTTCTTGCAATATTCTTAGGGGATTATTTTCTCCACTCACTTATATGTGCTCCTGTTTTGTACATTCAAATATTAAATGAGTTAACGTTTAATCTCTATATTCGATTAAATGCTGACTTTGGCGCCTATTAGTAATAATATTGAAATGCATCCTATTTGAAATTTTCAAATGATAAATAATTACAAATAAATAAATAAGGTTGGTGATCAATGATTAGCAAGTAGAAGTTATTTACTTTCTGAAATTATAATGATCAGAGTGAGCACAAACGAAGTTCCCCGATTATATTATTTCTAAATTGCATGTAGAACTGGAAGTAGCTTTATTCTGTAAGTTAGTGGCCAGTTTATACTGTGCTATACTGAGATACATACAAAAATCTTATCATTTTACTCTTCGCAAGTTTCACATTAGGATTAACTGGTGGTCTTTAGAGGAGGCCACGTGACCACAAATAAATTACCAGACTCACAGCATTGAAGCTGTAACCTAAAATGAAAAGAAAGGTCACAGTAAAATAAATAAGCACGTCTCTTCTATATTCTTCAGCAATTTTATCTTTGGGTATACAGTTTTAACGTTTTAGATTTTTGTAATAAATTATATTTAATCTATATCCGTTTTGATTCTATAATGTTCAGGGGAGTCAGCTGAGGCAGTAGAATATGCCGACTGCATCTCCGCAGAGAGGTAAGACCCCACTCACCCAACGAGTGTCCCATATATGACATAAAACTGTCCGATGGTGAGGCTCCTCTCCTAGATTTCTGAAGAATTTGGAGTACCCTTTAATTAACATTACTCACAGGTCCATTTTGATCCGGAGCAGTACTACCTGCTAGTGTCTCATCTATGGGTTCAAGAAAACTATTTTGCTATCTGTGTACTAACAAGACTGGTGCTAACTTTAATTCTTAGTGTTACAAAGCAATACTTGAAGCCATTTAATTCAGCAAATAAGACTAATGTTGTGAATTGAATTGCGATAACCAGAAAATCCGGCAAACACTTGCTCACGACATACGGAAACACTGGACAGCTGTTTCGACCTTATTAGGTCTCATCAACAGAAAGAAATATACAAGACTATTGTTGTTAGATCACTATGGATAAAACTATTTAATTATGCGCGAACAAATGGTTAATATTAAATTGAATTATTCGTTTTTAAAAGTGTTAATTGAAGTCACTTCACTGTATGCAAATTAATTAATAGTGCCGAAGAGAATTATTAATATTAAATAGCAATATTTAAAACTATTCAATTGTGTGTGAATAAAACTATTCGTGTGAACAATACTTGAAACCACTTCACAGCGAGTAAATAAATGATTCGTATTATTTCTGTTAGATACCAATACTTGTCAGCATTTCACTACGTGCAAACAGTAGCAATACTTAATTGTTTGCAAACAAATTAGCTCTAACTCATTTTAAAAAAATAAAATTACCAACAAACAATTCATTTACAAATCATCTCTCTGTATATATATATGTATAGTCATTTAACAGTGTGCAAACAAAGAATCGATATTGAATTAAATTGCTAGTGTTACATAGCAATACTAGAAACAATTTAACCGAGTGCAAACAAATGAGCTCCGGGTTCTTTTAATGTTACCTACAAATAATTCGTTTATATATATATATATATATATATATGAAGATCTTGTGGTACGTAGAGAATTTAAACATTACTTTAAAAAGAGAGTGCATGATGTTAAGAACGTTTTAAAATCATAAAAACGAATCAAAATCCTTAAAAAGGAGACCCTTTCTTTCGGTCACTTCTCTTCAGAAAATCGTCTGTGACAATCGATTTTGTACCTGAGGATGAAAGCATGGGATGGTAACCAAAGAAAAATCCCGGAGAGTTGAAGAAAAATTCACTGAAAAAAAATTATATATATATGAACAGGATTTCGCAGTAAATAAGCTACTAGGCTTGATAGACCATAAAACTCAGCTAACGAATTATAATGTTCTATTAAAACAATTAAAATTTGGTATCTGGTTTAGAAAAAAAATATTTTTAGAAAAATTTGTGCATGTATTTAATATGATATACAATCCTTAAAGTTTTGTTATTACTTTACTCATTAAGAATTTTTTCTCGCCACGATTGGCCTTCATTGAAATCTGAGTGACAGCGGATTTTATCGGATATCCGGGACTCTTCATAGTATTCCGGCAGTTCTCAACTCGGGACAGTTTTAATACTTCCTCGGATCTCAAGCTCTCCGCATTTCTTTTCCAGGTTCATTGAGATTGTTCCTAGTACTCCGAATATCTTTGGTATCACCGTCACCTTCATTTCCAGCTTAGCGTAATAGTTATCTTCAGAGAAAAATGGGATCAGTGACCCGAGTTCAAATCTTAGACGAGACTGTTTCCTTTTGTGCTAATGCACACACACACACACACACAAACACACACACATACACACACACATATATATATATATATATATATATATATAGACACGACTAACGTAGTTCAAATCCTGAAAGGGACTGTTTACATTACTAATAATAGTAGTACTTTTGAGAAAGGTATGAATCAGATTATTCTCCCACCAGATATTAGTCAATGATTCAGTAAACTGGGATCTTTAATCATTGTGTGGCAACCAGTTCAGAAATGAGGACACTTTAGAAGAACGATATGCAATAAATTTCTGTTTTAAACTTGGAAAAAAATGCCACAGAAACGTATGGAATGCTTCAGGCTGCTTTTCGACCATCTTGCATGAATCGAGCATCAGTTTTCGAGTGGTATAAGAGATTCAAGGAAGGCAGGGAGTCTGTGAGGGATGATGAGAGGTGTGGGAGGAGTAAGGAAGTCAGAACACCAGAAGTGATTGGCCAAATAAAGAATATCAGGGATAAGGACCATCGTGTGTCTATAGAGACAATAAGTGCAGTTTGATGTCAGTGTGGGAACTGAACACACAATTATTCATGAGGAACTGAAGATGCGGAAGATTTATTCGAAGTTTTTCCTAAGGGTGCTCAGAGAAGGTCAGAAAGAAAGACTTTGTCATAACAATAGGGAGATGGTCGAGCTGATCAATTCAGATCCCGCAGTTCTTGATGCTCTTGTGACCTGCGATGAAAGCTGGATCTACTGCTATGATCCAGAGAGCAAGAGACAGAGTTCCCAGTGGAAGCATGCTGACTCTCCCACACCCAAAAAGGCCAGACAGAGCAAATCCACTCACAAACTTTTGATGATCCCTTTTTTTGACAGCACTGGCGTGATCTACATGCACTAGGTTACCACTGGACAGTCAACAAGGAATACTATGTTGAGGTTTTAAGGGAGTTCAGCAAGTGATTCCGTCGGAAGAGGTCAGCACTCAAATCGGGTCAGTGGCATTTCCAGCCGGACAATGCACCAGTCCACAACTCCATCCTTGTTACAGACTATTTGACCAAGATGGGCATCAAGACAGTTCCTCAGCCTCCCAATAGACCAGACTTTGCTCCTTGTTACTTTTGGTTATTCCCTAAGCTCAAGGAAAACCTTAGAGGCTGTCGTCATGAGACACTTAAGGAGATGAAAGAGGCTATGACGAATGTCATTGACTAGCTCACACAAGAGGACTTCCATGGAGCCTTCCAGAAGTTGTTGGAACGGTACAACCAGTGCATTGCAGCCGGAGGAGATTACTTCGAAGGGGACGAGTTTCATGTGTGTACTATCAATAAGGCCCCATACAAAAAAGCCTGGAAACTTATTGAAGGCACCTCTATATATGAAGGTGGCAGAAAAACATAATCCAAAAAGGTGAATATATTATGATGTAAAGTCGACGTTAACGTTTCGGTTTCAGTAACCATCACCAGGACTTGGATATCAAAATAGTTGATATGACGGGAGCAAATGAGAAATATTCAAAGATACAAAAACATGCACATAGCTTTCATAATTCAAAATTCATAAGAACGGTGAACCATATTTGAAAATGTTGGATTTCCCAAAGAAACGCTTGTCGGA
Organism: Sepioteuthis lessoniana; assembly: GCA_963585895.1. Taxonomy (NCBI): domain Eukaryota; kingdom Metazoa; phylum Mollusca; class Cephalopoda; order Myopsida; family Loliginidae; genus Sepioteuthis; species Sepioteuthis lessoniana. The sequence goes on along the minus strand of OY757906.1, from coordinate 76,042,539 downwards.
TTTTAATCCATATTTACTTTTATATATATATATATATATATATATATATATATATATATATATATATATATATATATATATATATTTCACGGGTGGTGATATAAAGTTCTCTGTTCGAATAAGAAAAGAATTTCCTATAGAGCCACTAAATAAATATGTTGACTAACATTTTTATTCAGCGGGTCAACACACTTGATATGTTGTTTCAAAAGTTTCTTTAATTCAAAATGTTTAAGAAAAATTCGATAAGAAGCCGTTATATATATATATATATATATATATATATATATATATATATATATATATATATATATATATTGTTGGTTCAACGAGAGAAAAGTAAATATTTTAAAATATGTCTGCAAATGAATTTGAATATGGCACTTTTTAATTTCCTTTGATTATGCTCTAGATGGTCTTCCAGACGCTACTTTTTTTCGGGCCTTTATAGTGAAGTCTGTTTTGATAGGGATGAGATTCTTTTTAATTCCAGCATCTCTGTCTGTGAATGCTCTGTTGAAGTTAATTGTTCGAGGAAAACCTTTGGCCTCTACCGCTTGGTTTTTTTTTGGGGGGGGGTTGTTATTTTTGTATACACTTACAAGAATGTACTCTGTTTGTGAGTGTCATTATATGTATATTTGTATACAAGTCCATGTAAAAACACCAATACACGCATATGTTTTAGGGTTGTTGTTTCTCTCTCTCCTTCTCTCTCCTTCTCTCTCACTCTCTCTCTCTCTATCTCTCTCTCTCTCTCTCTCTCTCTTCCTTGAAGTCGAATGTAAGATATTGTGTGTATGTGTATATGTTTGCATTTGTGTGTGTGTGTGTGTGTGTGAAGTTAGGTTCAGTATAATGTAGGTTTAAATTTATCTATGAATTTTTTCTTTTATTTGGAGAAATGAATTGTCGTCACTTAAAAATTCCATCACTGCGTTTGTAAAGGTTTTGAAACAGAGCTTTCTATTTTCGGGTAAATTAATGTATGGATACTCTTTTGGATAGGTCTTCATCCCGTGTAAACTTTTTTTTTACTCTTACAACATTCAGTTATATAGAATACATTCATTTAATTGCTTCTTTGATTGTAATTTATTCTACCACAGCTATGGAAAAATATCATGAAAAATTGGTTCTTTAGCCTTGGTTAGACAACCAATCAAGGATAACGAAAATTTTCAATTCAGACCAACTTTACTACGCTTTAAAACTGATTTTGATTCACATCCTGCCCTTCTTGGAAGGTTTGGATAAATACAAATATTTTTAGCTCTCTGGCAAGGTCCAGGTATTTATCCTCTTTTTCCCTTTCCTTTGTTTTTACACTTTGATCTCCTGGAACGGGCAAGTCTACTAGTTGACACGTTCTTTTTTCGCGTAATCTATGACTCGGTCAGCTATTCTGTTGATCCGTTTATATCCGCAAATAACCAGATATTATTATTACTGCTGCTGCTGCTGCTGCTGCTGTCCGTGTAGTCATAGCGGCATTGTATGAATAAAAGTAAGAAAATGACGCGACACTAAACGCGAAATAATAGCTAACAGTAAACGCGAAAAAAAGTTCCACGAAGATTTATTTGCTTCTTTAATAACTTTAGCCATGCCTTGTGCAAATGTTCTTTTTTGCCAAGCAGTTATTCACATCAAAATTGATTGGCTTTACAATAGAAGGAATAAATTCCTATTTAATGGCATCCATGTATATTTTATGAGATGATCGTATCATTAACACTTCTAATAAATACAGGTATCGTTTGCTGTATACCTGTTTCCACCTGTTTGACTCCTGCAAAACAAATATAAATCGAATAATAATAATAATACAAAGAGATAAGAATAAAGATAATGAAGTTAGTCTATGAGTAATGTTGATGATACTAGATCCGTTTATAGTGACGACTCCGTCTGAATTCCTGTATGAAGCAAACGATAAAATGAATACAAACATAAAAGATTTACGTGGAAACTATTTATCGTTTATGTATAGGCGTATGTTGAAACACATAATCAAAGAAACAAACAAACAAAGAGAAAGGAAAGATAGGAAGGAAATAAAAGGAAGAAATGAAAAGAAAGAAATGAAAAGGAAAAAAATAAAGAATGAAAGAAAAGAAAGAAATGAAAAAGAAAGTAATAGAAGAAAAAAGAAAGGAAAGGAAACAAAAAGAAGACACTGAAAGAAAAGAAATAAGGAAGCAAAAGAAAGAAAGAAAGAAAGAAAGAAAGGGATAGAAAAAATAAATAGCAATAAAGAAAATGTTTGAAAGAAAGAAAGAAAAAAGAAAAAGTGCAAAGAAAGAAAAAAGAAAAGGAAAAAAGAAAGAAAGGAAAAACAAAAGAAATAATGATAGAAAAAAAAGAGAACGTGAAGAGAAATAAAAAGTATAATTCTAGCAGAAATAAAAAGTATGATTCTCGCAGAAATAAAAAGTATAATTCTAGATTATCTCAACAGAAACAAGAGGAAGTGTGAGCTCAAAACAAATCGTTTTCTACAAGTGCCACAATAAAAATGAGAACCTGACGGAAACTATAAAAACACAGTAGATATGAAACCTGTTAAGCACAAATGACTATCACCAAACAATCCAGGTCTCGTTGAGACTTTAAGAACCACACAGTTCTTTTTATTCATTTGTGAAATAAAAGCTGCTAACTTTCACCAGGTGTATCACATCATTGATAGCGTGCATTTTAGTTTCTTCAACAATTTCCGCTCCTTTTACCTCGGAAACTTGATTTAAACCTTTCCTTATATTCAGAATACACATTGACAGTCTTTTGTTTTTTTTTTATAACGATTCTCCCTATATATTGTTAAAGCAGTCCTTTAGGACTGTGTTTAGATTACAGGGTTTATTTGTGTATATAGATCCATCTCTTCTTTTTTTTTTTAAGCTACGTGAATAAACGGGGGGAAATGAAGGCAAATTACTGACTATTACTGGACGGACATCCTAAGAGAAAATTTCGAAAGGTTAATGGTAAGTTTTTTTTTAGTAAGTTAGATAGGGGCTTGAGTTTTATTATGAGTCCTTAGTCGTTGATATGTACACAGAAGTCTTTTTCTTTAACTGACAACTTTGATCTTAGCCGTTTCTGTTTGTTTTACTATTAAGTGGTAAATTGAAAAGAAGAAAGATACTAATTGATGATGTCAGATCGCAGGATGATACTATCAACAACCCTAACAAATGAAACATCTTCTCTAGTTCCAGTTGATCGTGGTAAAATAAATTTGATATGCGTATGATTCATTCCACTACACAGAGACACCAATATTTGTAATGGGAGATTGTCTAAGGAAAGATGATCCCTTTTCTCTTTGCGAACTATCTTAAAGTTGGTTGGTTGTTTGGGTTTAATGGCATATCAACCTTTGTAGGTCATTTAATGTTAAATCCATTTCTACGCAAATATTCAGTTCTATTTCAAACAATTCAGTTTAGCATAAGTACACCGTTTAATTATCAAAAACATTTCTATTTCAAGCTATTCAATTTAGTCAAACAGTTCTAATTAAAACAATTCAGTTTAGTACTTTTATAGATTTTGTTTGCACTCTGTTAAAACAGTTCTATTTCAAATAATTCAGTTTAGCGTAAGTACAGTTTCAATGTCAAAAACAGTTCCATTTCAAACAATTCAGTTTAGCATAAGTACGCAGTTTATTTCTATTTAACCCATAGATGGGACTCTATCAGGTACTACCACCCCGGGCCAGAGTGAACTTGTGAGTGATGGCAATGAAGAGGTACTCTGCATTCCCCAAAGCTCCAGAATTACCGGAACCTCACCATCAGATTGTTTAGTGTCATATACAGGACACTCGTTGGGGGGCGGCTTACACCTCCGCAGAGAAGCAATGGGTGAATTCTTCAGCCCCAGCCGACTGGGTGACTATTTCTAAGATTACAATGTCAACAGAATGATCCAATTTTAATAATATATCAGACGAACTTGTGAACCCATTAGTTTTTTGTGAATAACTTGCCCAGTTCGTAAGACGTAGACTATACTAACAACAAGACCCACTGGCCCTGTCGGCTGGGACTGCAGAATACACCGACTGCTTCTCTGCAGAGACAGTCTAGTTAAGCATTAGTACACAGTTTGTATGTAAGTACATAATATAATTGTCAAAGACCTTTCTATTCCAAACTATTCAGTTTAGTGAAACAGTTCCAGTTTAAACAATTCAATTTAAAATAAGTACGCAGTTTAGTTCTATTTGACCCATAGAGAGGGCCCTATCAGGTGCTACCGCTCCGGGCCAGAGTGGACGTGGAAGCGATGGCAATGAAGGGGTGCTCCGTATTCCAAAAAAATCAAGCATTACTTGAACCTAAGCATTAGATTGATTTGTGTCATGTCCAGGATACTCATTGGAGGGTGTATTCAACAGTCCCAGCCGACTGGGGAAAATATCAAATTGAAAGACAAATTATATTAACAAACGAGGAAATTAAATACACACTATCATTCATAATGTGCTGTGTCATAAAAGATTTCCGTTTTAGAAAATATAATTAATTCATCTATAATTTAACAATTAATTCCGCAAAAAGTATATTCTTTATTATTTTGAATCAACTCTAACCGTTTATCATGCAGTTCGTTAATTCGTCCCAAGTAAAATTCAGCTGGCTTCGAGCTAAAGAAGTTTTCCCAAACGTTTTCACATCTTCTAGATTGCCCAGTCGGCTGGGGCTGTAGAATACACCGTCTGCATCTCTGGAGACACCCCCAAAAAGTGTCCTGGTTATAACACGAAAAAATCTGATGGAACTTTGGGGAATCCGTGGTTTCGAGTGTTTACTGTTTTTCCATTTAAACTGTATATTTATGCAAAACTGAATTGCTTAGAATAGAACTGTTTTGACATTTAAACAGCGTACATATGCTAAAGTGAATTATCTGATATAAAACTGTTTTTACATTTAACTGTGTATTGCTGTCGGCTAAGGCTGTATAATACACCCACTGCTTCTCTGTAGAGGGGTAAGACTCCCATCAAAGAGTGTCCTGTATATGACACTAAACAATCTGATTGTGAGATTCCAGTGAAGCTGGAGCTTTGGAGAATGCAGAGCACCCTTTCATTGCCATCGCTCCCTGGTCTACTCTGATCCGGAGTGCTTGTACCTGATAGGGTCCTATCTATGGGTCAAATAGAACTAAATTGCGTACTTATGTTATACTGAATTACATGAAATAGAATTGTTTTGACATGTAAACAGCGTATTTATGCTAAACTGAGTTGTTTGAAATATAACTAATTATTTATAGGAAAATGGATTCAGCATTAACTAACCTACAAATGTTGATATGCCATAAAACCCAACCAACCTGATCTTCAGGAGTAATATTTTTTGTCATTAAGGGCATTTTCCAGCAAATAAAAAAATGAAATAATATGGTTTAAGTGTTTGGGAATATGGTGAATGGGAGAGAACAGACCAGCCTAATTCCAATATTTTTCAGCGTGATTCTTGCTGAATGTAGCCGTGGGTTACCGATGGGGAAGCGTAACGTTTCTTCTATTGACTAGTGTGGTGCGTTTCCAGAGAATTTTTTTTTTTTTTTGCACAGGCAGCATCTGTTGTGACTATATCTCTGCATTGAATGTCTGATTGCGGATCTTCACTGATGCTCCACCTTTGGTGATGAATGCGAAAATTTATCCTTGTCAACCTTATGAGTTGAACCGTGTCAAAAAAGACCCATTTTTGGTCACCTGGAATGATATTCTTGAAAAACGTATTATTTCACCGCCTTGCTGCTATGAATATTCTATATATATATATATATATATATACACACACATATATATATACGAGGAGCCTTTAATAAGTTTTCAGACTTTTTTTTGAACAGGCATTTAAAATTGTCGTACACTCTTGAAAAGTCACTGTGTTATTGCTATACATCTTATGAGTTGACTGACCAATTTTTATGATTTCAGGTTCAAATCAACAGTTACAGCAGCAATTTGAATACACCATACTAAAGCCTGATGGTCACAGCTGGTGAATTTCAAAAATGCAATCTGAACATGAGGACACTTTAGAAGAACGATATGCAATAAAATTCTATTTTAGACTTGAAAAAAATGCCACGGAAACCTATGGGACGCTTCAGACTGCTTTTCGACCATCTTGCATGAATCAAGCATCAGTTTTTGAGGGGTATTAGAGATTCAAGGAAGACAGGGAGTCTGTGAGGGATGATGAGAGGTGTGAGAGGAGTAAGGAAGTCAGAACACCAAAGATGATTGGCCAAATAAAGAATTTCATGGATAAGGACAGTCGTGTGTCTACAGAGACAATAAGTGCACAGTTTGATGTCAGTGTCGGAACTGTACACAGAAATATTCGCGAGGAATTGAAGATGCGGAAAATTTATTCGAAATTTGTCCCAAGGGTTCTCAAAGAAGATCGGAAAGAAAGATGTCATGACAGCAGGGAGATGGTCGTGCTGATCAATTCAGATCCCACCGTTCTTGATGCTCCGGTGACCTGCGATGAAAGCTGGATCTACTGCTATGATCCAGAGACCAAGAGACAGAGTTCCCAGTGGAAGCATACTGTCTCTCCCACACCCAAGAAGGCAAGACAGAGCAAACCCACCCACAAACTTTTGATGATCCCTTTTTTTGACAGCACTAGCATGATCTACATGCACTGGGTTCCCACTAGACAGACAGTCAACAAGGAATACTATGTTGAGGTTTTAATGGAGTTTAGCAAGAGATTCCGTCGGAATGCACCAGTCCACAACTCCATCCTTGTTACAGACTATTTGACCAAGATGGGCATCAAGACAGTTCCTCAGCCTCCCTATAGTCCAGACCTTACTCCCTGTGACTTTGGCTTATTCCCTAAGCTCAAGGAAAACCTTAGAGGCTATCGTTATGAGACAATTGAGGAGATGAAAGAGACTGTGACGAAGGTCATTGACACGCTCACACAAGTGGACTTCCATGGGGCCTTCCAGAAGTTGTTGAAACGGTATTGCAGCCAGAGGAGATTACTTCGAAGAGGAGTAGAGTTTCATGTGTGTATTCTCAATGAAAGTGCCCACACGAAAAAAGTTTGGAAACTTATCTAATGAGCCTTGTATGCATTACACAGATCCTCAGATAAATTCAAAGTTTGTATTTAGTTCTTTATGATTTCGTAAACTTGTGCTCTACACGTGTTTTGGATATTACGTCTTCTTCAGGAGATTTTAAATGCTTAAGTTAAGTTAAAACTGTACATTGTATAGCAAAGATTGTTTTGACAGGTTATTGTGATCTTGTTTAATTCCCATTGAACTTAATTCTCCTTGAAAATCTCTGGTCTATGTAAAAGTTTTCTATATAAAGATTGTATTCTGCGTGTGGGTGTATATATATTATAATTACTTTCTAAATTATGTCGGACCCCTGCATTTTTTGTCGCCTTTTTTCAAGTCCCTTTCATATTTATGAATTCATTTTTCGGTCCTACAAGCTGTTTCAACTAATTATTTTTATAACAATCCTACCATCAGATGTAATATGGATATCATTGTGCATTTTTTTGATCAAATTTCAAATATTTAAAGAGTTTGGACCTGTTTTGATTCCAAATTTGTTTAAGTTTTCTCGATGATTTTGCGGTTTCAGTAATATTGTGTAATATATATATATATATATATATACGCGGATGGAATCGAAGGCCTTGGTAAAGTCGACAAATATTAATGCTGTCTGAAGGTTTTTTGCCCGAACGCCTTCAAGGATTCTACGCATAGTCAATCTTTGTGAGGTGGTGGATCTATTTCTTCGGAAGCCATTTTGGTTTTTCCTAAGAATGTTGTCAATTTTGGGTTCTATGCTGTTTCGTAGTAAGGCATTGTAGATTTTGGCTGCTATGGATATAAGTGTTATCCCTCGGTAGTTCTTGGCTAGTCCGAGGTCGCCTTTTTAAGGGAAAGGAAGGATGCATCCCTTCATCCATCTTTCTATCCTATTTTGACTATAGACTGCGTTGCATTGCCGGAGCAGTATATCGTCGAATTGTCTTGTCTTCCACACTTCTGGGGGATCTCGTCTAGCCCTGCAGCTTTCCTATTTTTAATTCTTCTAAGAACTGAGTCGAGTTCTTCTTTGGTGAAAGGGAAGATAGAGCAAATCCTACTAGCATACGGCCTACCAAAAGAAACCGTAGCAGCGATAATGATTCTCTACAGAAACACCAAAGTGAAAGTACGATGGAGACACTGAACTCTTCGACATTGTTGCAGGAGTATTACAAGGAGACACGCTAGCCCCGCACCTCTTTATCATCTGTCTAGACTACGTGCTTAGAACTTCGATCGACAAAATCAGAGAAAATGGCTTCGAGCTGACTAAGAGAAGAAGCAAAAGATACCCCGCAAAAACAATCACGGACGCCAACTACGCTGATGACTTGGTGTTACTGGCGAATACGCCTAATCAAGCAGAGATACTACTGCATAGTTTGGAACGAGCCGCAGCTGGCATTGGCCTCCATGTCAATGCACACAAAACTGAACATATGTGATACAACCAAACGGGCAACATTATCACACTAGACGGAGCCTCTCTGAAACTAATAGACAAATTCACCTACCTAGGAAGTAGCGTCTCATCAACCGAAAAATACATCGACACACGACTGGTGAAGGCATGGACGGCTATCGATAGGCTCTCGATCATATGGAAATCAGACCTAGCAGCAGTTGTATCGATACTGCTATATGGATGCACTACATGGACGCTAACTAAACGGCTGGAGAAGAAACTAGACGGAAATTACACAAGAATGTTGAGAGCAGTATTGAACAAGTCCTGGGGACAACACCCCACGAGACACCAACTATACGGACGCTTGCCCCCTATCACGAAAACTATACAAGTAAGACGAACCAGATACGCAGGACACTGCTGGAGAAGCAAGGACGAGCTCATAAGTGATGTACTCCTATGGACCCCCACATATGGCCGTGCAAAAGCAGGACGACCAGTTCGAACTTACATACAGCAACTATGCGAGGACATAGGATGTAACCCTGAAGACCTGCCGGAGGCGATGAATGATAGGGAGAAGTGGAGAGGGTCAGGGATATCCGTGCTGGCGGCACGACATGATGATGATGATGATATATACGCGGGGATTGAGCACTCGAGAAGGGATTTTGGTGGTTAACACTTACACTGAAATACATAGCTCTTCTCATGAATTTGGTCCCCTGATAGCTGATAACGTGTATGTAAAAATGTATACACAAAACTTCCCTTCGCTTATACTGAAGATGTCGATGGGTAAGATATCCGACTGACGTAAAGTCAGCCAGGTTTCGATCAAGGTTCAAAGTATCTCGAAGTATATATATATACTTATACATATATTTATATATATAGAACTCAGCAAAATGATATTATAGCTAGATATATAGTCCTAATTGAAACTTAATCCTAGTTTTAAAGGTTTTCTATTAGCACTAAGCACCATTATTTTAATGATCTAAAATCTAGATATAACAGAAATAACTTTAAAATGTTGAAGGAGTTTTATTCCTCTGCAGAGATGCAGTCGGTGTATTCTGCCGCCCCAGTCAACTGGACCAATCTGGATTTGAGTTTTTTATCATTTTTTCTTATTCGCAAGAGAGATGTCACAAAGAGGATGAAGGTTAAATAAATTATTTGGTAATCTATGGCGTGTATACACTTTCGACAATGACCAATGAAGATCAAAAGTATATGTACGTGCATCAAAGATTTTGCGGGTTTCATATCAAAAGAACTTCATATTAAATGTCTTAACAAAAATCTGCAAAAAGTAGGTACCCTGATTGTAGTTCAGTCTCTACTTTTATAGATTAAGTGGCACCATCTTCCATTACTTTTCACATTACTAGATATCTTGCTGTAAAAAGAAAAAATGAACTCCCGCTGTACTCATAATTAAATGATAAAGAGTTGAAAACTTGATATTGATTTTTAACGAATTAACCATTCTTATTTAAAGGTGTAATATTTCACGAACTTTTTTCAGTTTTGTATATATATATATATATATATATATATATATATATATATATATATATTTGTGAGTTCGATTCCCACTATGTGTTCTAACTTCTGGTCTGAAGATATGAATAAACTAATAATATTTATCTGTTGTTATATATATATATATATATATATATATATATATATATATATATATATATGGGGGGTCTGTCTGTCTGTCTGTGTTCACATTGATATCTACTATGAGTAAAATGTGACGCAAGGTCATTTTGAAGTAGCGTAAGAGCTGATTTAAAATTAGAATTTTCCTCTTCCTAAACTTTTGCCCTACCAAGGCGGAAAAACTCAGTCGGCCCAACTATTTTTCCTTGACTAATGAGAGAAGAGGTTGATTCATGCCTTTCCCAAGGCATTAGCATGAAATGAAAGACAAGCGGCCACGTCCAGGATTTAAACTCCGTTTGCTAATTCCGATTCGATTTCCTACAAAGATAACAGTTATATATATATATATATATATATAGTTGAATAAATAAACCGTATGAAAATGTATTTGTATAGATTATATATATATATATATAACCCATGCATATATATATATATATATATATATATATATATATATATATGCATTTACATAGATTATATATATAAATATATAGAGAGAGAGATAGTCGAAAAAATAAACCACTTGAAAATATATATATATATATAGTTAAATAAATAAACCATTTGAAAATATATATATATAGCTGAATGAATAAACCGTGTGTAAATAAATTTGCATAGATTAGAAATATAACTCTTCGCTAAACTCTCTTTCTCTCTCTCTCTCTCTCTCTGCACATATATATAGATAAAATGAAAAAATGCAACCTGTAAATGTATATTCAAAGGTAGTTTCATTTTATCAAATTTTGAAGATGTCATTGCTTATATAAAACATGTTGGTTTTCCTTCGAGGAAATAGTAAAATATCAAAAATTGCAAACATTATTTACTAATCATAATGATAAAAAATATTTTGAAACTTCCTTGCATTTTACGCGCTATTTTTTATCAGTTCAAGACAAATCTGGATCCGAATGACACCCACCTTATTTACAAAGCCAATAAAGAATTCACTCGACTACTTTCAGACGATAACCCTTATCCTTAACGAAGCCTGACAGATAGTAAAAACGATTTGCATAATAATGCGTCCGAATCGTTGGCGAACAAGGGCATGTTCTCCCTCGGCAGAAATTGCAGCCAGCATTCGACTGACACGAAACGTATCATTAACGCATTGTTGCCAGGACCGGCCAACAAAAGATAACTGCACCCAGCGGCACAACGTCTTTTATTAATGTCACCGCGAGACGATAATAGCAAAATAATCCAACCTCTTTTGCATTAATCGTTATCAATATTTTCCCAGACAAAGTTCAATGGAACAAACTTGAAGAACTCTCTCTCTCTCTCTCTCTCTCTCTCTCTCTCTCTCTCTCTCTCTTACATTTTACTGATTTCTTTTTTCTTAATATTAATCCAATTCTTCTTTTTGTTGCCTTTTCATTCCCCTTCTTTCTTAAAATTATTTCTTAATCTTTTGTTTCGTTCCTTTTTCTTTTTCTTTTTCGTTTTTTGTTTGGCGTTTCATTTTTTTTCTCATTCTTATATTTCTTTTAATCTCTTTCTTTTTCATTCTTTCAGCTGTTCTTTATCTTTCTTTCTTTCTTTCTTTCTTTTCACCTTCTCCGTGTGGCATAGAATATGTCGATGGTATTCCCTGCAAAGAAGTGAAACACTCACGGAAAGTGGTATTTTTGGGTATGATAGTAAACTGCACCTGATGGTGAGGCTATAGTTCTGGAAATCTAGAGAGTGTGAAGAACCTCATTATTGCTATTACTCCCAGTTCCACTCTAATCCGGTGTGGTAGTACTTATTGGGGTTCGATTAATGGATGATAAAATCTACTTAAAAATTACTCGTATTTGATTGGAATACTTGATGCCGTAGATCTATAGATTATTTGTATTAAGAATAGTTACATGAATCTATAATTGTTTTTTAAGGATTATTATGAGTTATTTGAAAGCATATAAATGTGTACAAACAAATGATTATCATCAATTAGAAATAATTGCTTGGAACCATATAATTATTAGTAGTAGATGAAAATACTTGAAACCATATAACAGTGTGCAAATTATTTATTTTGGATTGCAAAACTTGATACTATATAATTATGTACAGACAAATGTATGTTATTAAATTAGAATTGGTTGTTGAAATTAGTTGTATAGAAATTATTTGCATTAAATACGAACAGTTTAAACAATACAACTCTGTAAAAATAATTAGTATTACATTAGAATACTTGAAAGCAAACAATTGTTCATAAACAAATGATTATTATTTAATAGGAATAGTAAATTTGAGTCCTGTAATTAGTAATTGATTGATTGATTGCAATGACATATCAACCCATCTATACAGATGGGACCTAAGCAAATATTATAATTTCAGATCAGAGTTGACCTGGCAGTAATGGCGAAAGAGTATTGGAACCTTACCATCAGATGCAGTTTTGCCTCATAATCACGACACGATATAATCATGTATACATTATTAGCTTTAAGAATGGTTGCTTTAATCTATAATTTCTTTACAAATGATTCGTATCTTTTTTTAATTGAAACCCTACATTTGCTTGAAAATAAAGACTGGCTTGAATAATTAAATAACTGAAGAAGAGTTGAAATGCCGGAAAACCAACCAACCAACCATTTTTTTCAATCTCGGTTCAAACCCAATCAACTCGTTCTAATAATAAATACGTAACTACCATAGCCATAAACAAGTCACAGTGATTTTTATTTCTCTATTTCCTCAATGTCTCATATTCTATGAATTTCTCATATGATTTTTTAGAATATTATTTCTAATTCCCAAGCTGCGTTTATTCTTGTTTGATTTCCTTCTTTTTTTTTCTTTCTTTCTTAAAGATCTCTCCTTTCAAAACTTTAGAGACCCACAGCGCTCGTTATTCATCTGTCTTTTTCATATCACATTCGTCTTGATAATCATTCACTTTGTCTCTTACGCTCATTATCTTCGACTTCTTTCGTCTCGAAGTTCTTCCCATATTCACTTCTCTATTCTTTCAATCCCTCTTCTTTAGCCACACTCGGCATCTAATCGTCACTCACCCTCCGTGCCCTATCTTGCCCTGCCCCGTCAAATCACTTCCGACAACGTATCTGCTTTTGGCCAGGTCAGTTCAATAGTGTCAATATAATGAATACTCAAGGCTAATTGAAAGTTATTTTGTGTTTTCTGGGAAAATCTTGTGACAGCATAAAAACCTCTTTGAAATGTGACCTCGTATTATATTAACACACGTTAATACCCGAGTAATGAAAGACTTTGTCTTGTTTCTGCTGCTAAGTTGTGTGCATGATCATATTTGTTGATGAGCCTGCCTTTTTTTTTTCTTTCTAATCACATTTGCACAGAGTTTGGACAAATCAAATAACGGGATGTCAGTATTTACAAAACAAAGATTACATAGTTGAAGCTGACCTGCATTTTCGTTTCATCATTCTATTAAAAATTAGCTCACTATATTTAAAATGTCATTATTGTATTAATCGTTATTGTAAACAATATTAAAGCATTCAAAGAATTCTTAGGACAATTATACTTCTTTTTTTTTTCTTTTTTCATACTGTTCTTTACACAACGTTCCGATCGGCATATTCTCCGGTTTTCTTCAGTTGTGATATGCACCTTAATGTGGAAAGAAAATCCTATTCAGGTCTCTTTCTTCAGAGCGAAAAACAAAAACATTATAAAATAAACGTGTTTTTGTTTTTTTTTGTTTTTTTTTGTGGGGAGGTTGTTTTGTTTTGGGTTTTTTGGGGGGGGGTAATTTTTATGGACTTCTTTCCAGATCTTCCTTTTATATTTTAACAATGCTGTTATTTTTTAAATCATTCACAATTCTCAAAATTAAACTCCATTAAAGCAAAAAAAATGAATAAATAACTATGGTATATATATATATATATATATATATATATATATATATATATATATATATATATATATATATATATATATATGTATATATATATATATATATGATCTGTAAACGAGTAGTTTGTAGGTAACATTATTTTAAAACGATTTCTTTGTATAAAGATAAATGGTTTCAAGTACTATTATGTAACACCAATAATTCTATTCAATATCTATCATTTGTTTGCACAACTTTGAAATGGTTTCAATTTGTGCTATTTCAGCGCAGTTAACCCCCAGCCACCCTGTTGTAGCACTTCTAAGATAACATAAGTTCGGATAATAGTTTGCCATAGGAGCGATTTGAGGAATGCGGTCAAAAAATCAGGTAGGTTCTAGGGCTTGACATGATCAGCCGATTGATTGAATCGAGTCTCTACGACCACTCATCTAGCCCAGTAAGTTCCAAAATGGATTGTTGCATGTCAGGTGACCACTTTGCTTGCCGGGTCACGAACTGCTCAACCACTAGGATCCCATCCTAAAGAATTACGAGTCGCCACCCACAGCCAAGAAGTGGCCTCGTGGGCAAGGTGGAGGTCTTACTCCTCTGCAGTGATGGGGTCAGCCCATTCTATATACCCAGTCAGCAAAGACAAATTACAACAGAAAGTGAAAAATTAATACACACACATATATATATATATATATATATATATATATATATATATATATATATATATATATATATATATATTGAGGGATGTAGGGAGAGGGGCAGCACTTTTTATAACAGTTGGAAATAAAATCGCCGACCAGAGTTCAAATACTGAACGGAACTGTTTTATCTTTCATTTCGCACTAATGTCACAGAGAAAGGCATGAATCCATCTCTTCTCCCATGAGCTATAGGTAAATAATCGAACAGACTGAAGTCTTTCGTCTTGGTACGGCAACTAGTCTAAGGAAGGAAAACTCCAACCAGCTGTGCTCCGCTTACAAATTAACGTTGTGTCGCAACCCGCCCATAGCGTCAAGGTTGGTTTAATCCATGTATACGAGGGTCACTCAATAAATAAGGTCAAATATTGCCAAAGGACTTTGCAATAGATGTACTGTTTCCATCTGCACCTTTTCAAAGACATCAATGGAGATGGATCATTTTATGTCCCAGAATTCTGACAGCATGGCCTTCTTTACTATGGTCTGAACTTTTTCTTCACTGACTCGAACTCGTAATAGAAAATCAAAGTGTAGCTTATTTGCAAATATTTGTTGAGTAAAACGTGTTTATCTGCATACTTTATACATTCTTCCGTAAATCTTAAATTGTTTGCACTTCTCAGCCATGAAAAAATTTTATGAGAGGCCTCTGTTCAAGCCAAGATAACTGTTTGACTTGCTGCCATTTGGAATAAACCAAAAACAAAAATATTTTCAAGAATAAAGCAATGTTTTCTCTAAACGAATTTCAAGCAATGCAGAGTTTCTATTTAAGAAAAAAATCCTCGAAAATCTTTATTTGGCTTAATTACTCTCGAGTATATATATTGAGACAGAGAGAAAGAGACAGTGATACAGAGACAGAGGGAGAATCTTTAAATATGGATATTCAGTCCAGTTATCAGCAGTGAAAATATCAACGATATTTTAAGAAAGTTAGAAAATGAACTATACAGCATTAACATATTGTTGCTCATGTTACCATATCAACAGAATTTCTTATTTCTCAGAAGTGAGCAAATATTTTAATACATTGCAAATAGCTTTGTTTTCAGTTTCCAGATAGCCTGAATTTTAAACAAATACAATCACAAAAAAATCTTGATATTTTTTCTTGTGTTGGTTGGTTGCTTTGTTTTACAGCGTATCAACCCTTTCTGTGTCATTTAACTCCGAATTAAGTCATTGTGATAAAAGTTTCAAACAAGTGAGTTTAGTATAAGTATAGTTTTTGTTTACACTGAGTCAAAACAGTTCCATTTCAAACAATTCAGTTTAGAATAAGTGCACAGTTCAGTTCTATTTGACCCATAGATAGGACCCTATCAGGTGCTACCACTCTGGGTCAGAGTGAGCCCGGGAGCGATGGCAATGAAGGAGTACACTGCATTCCCCAAAGCTCCAGTATTACTGGAGCCTTACCATCAAATTGTTAAATTTCATAACCAGGACACTCGTTGGAGGAGTCTTACCCCTCTGCAGAGAAGCAGTCGGTGTATTCTACTGCTCTAGCGACGGGGCAATATTTATATTTTGTGCAAATATCAACTTAATTATAAATTACTTTTATCTCCTTTAGAAATAGTCTCCTTAAGAAGTCACACTTTGACCATGTCATCTGCTGACACTACTTTCTCAATAGTTTTCAAATGGTTACCATGGAGTTGGGTCTTGATTTTTGGAAACTGAAAATAAATTCAAGGGCTCGGACCAAGGGAGTAAGTGGGCTATAGACCCACAAGAATGTGCTTTTTGGTAAAAAAAAAAAAAAAAAAAAAAAAAAGTGTGTGGTAAGTTTAAAAGCAATTCGATTATACTCTTCAGTTTTATAACCCTGAACATCAGCTGAAAAATATTCATTCATTATTAATCTTTTTCCCGTCAAGTGTCGAGCAAGTGTTATGAGTCTTCACTTTCTGTTCTTTTTCCCGAGATCTTGAAGTGAACTGTTAAACAGAACGTGGTTCGTCTTTCGCAGTCTATCGCTCATCCAAAAATGCCTTGTGGCATGTAAATACTTCTACCCATGGTTGAATTTAATCTCCACTAGCTTGTATTAACTTGTTAAATATTTCCGTCGGATTGTTGGAATGTGTGACACAGAATTTGACCTTTTTCTTTATGTTCCTCATACATTAGGGGAGGCAAAATTGTTCAATAACTAGATTGCGAGATTGGGACATCATAGTGAGTTCGAACCCCTGTCGAGAAACTGCGTTCATTTTCGGACTAATCCCCTTAGAAATGGTATGACCCCACCAGCTCCCAACTATGGGTTAATTAGAAACGCAACTGTTCTCCTACAAGGACAGCTTTGCAATTAAATAAACCCAGTAGGTTGATATGCCATTAAACAAAAAATAATCACCTCAACACTAAAAAAAGAATTAAAACCTGTGATACACTTAATCAAACACATTTGTAATAACCCAAAGTTTTTCACTTGGCGGTGAATTCTTCAAGACTTAGATGAACTGATTTTTTTCTAATATGTTCTAAGTAAACAATGATCAGATGATTTACAATCAGGATTACTAACCTGAAAAATGAAATGTGGCGGCTTCTTTAGTTTCTGGACTGACTTCGTATACTGAATGTCAACTATTGAAATTTATTTGAGTGGTGCATTTTTTAGAACGTTGTTGTATTAATTTAAGATAAAACGGAAAAGAAATGAACATTTGATTCAAAGGAAAGAAATCACGAAAAGAAGGCATGCGTGTTGCAAGTTGTAAGAACTTTTATTAATAATTTCTGAGTCACAGAGAACTAAGTATAATTAAATTGCTGTTCTACTCTTATATTAGAGCATTTGACTTGCATGTCATTATTTTATCAACATTAATATATTAATTAAGTTTTTGAAGCCTAAAATTAATTACCAGACTGTGACTTATATTAATGTGTTCAGACACCTTTAATACCGATTAATATCTATGACTTTTTTTAAATACATATTTACACATATGTACAAATACCAAGCTAACGATTTCGACAAGTGTTTACATGGAGAGACAATCTATATTCACACAGAGAAAACAGAAAATTTGCATCAGTTATAAAAAGAGTTAAGACTTTCTTTGTGTTATGAATCTCTCTCTCTCTCTCTCTCTCTCTCTCTCTCACACACACACACACACACACACACACACACACACACACACACACACACACTGGACCCGTAACCTGGTCTGGTTTGGGGGTTGCTATTCATGTTGTTTGTCTTGGGCAGAAATTGTCTGGTGAAGTCTTGCCCAGTCGGCTGGGGCAGTAGAATGCAACGAATGTTTCTCTGCAGAGGGGTAAGACAAGATCTGACACTAAAAAATTGCCCCTCTGCAGAAGATACTGTCGGCGTCCTCTAAGCCTCGCCGGCAGGGAATATGTATAATAAATATCAGATAAATTATTTCACTACAAAAAATGGAAGGGAGCGGGAAACATATCTAAAAAAAGGTCAGTAACATATGGAGTAAAAGATTTATGAAATGGTGCCCAAGAAATAATAAACTTATGACTTACAGTCAAGACGCACGGAAAAAACATTTCCAACTAGATCACCGAACTTAAACTGTGATGAGCCTGTTCAGTATTTATCTTGCCTTTGTACAAGAATAAGCAAAGCTTTGTATATAACAACAAATTATACACTTTATTATATATGGTTTATACATTCTAAATATATTTTATAATGCACTTATTAGAAAAAGGCAAAACATGGAGAGATAAAATAGTGAAGTTGTCTGATAACGAACTCCTGGTTAGTTGGTTGGTATCTTTGTTTAATGGCGTATCAATGTCAAAACTAGCCTAGCAGAAGAACTGCGGTATTACTATTTAACCGATGGCTGAAAGGATAAGTGTGTTCATAGTTTTCTCAAGTGTATTAGTCCAAAAGTGATCGTAATAGAGCGACTAGAGATGAACTCGTAGAAGCAAATGTGAAAGACCTTTGTCCAGTAATTTACCCAAAATATTAACTGGTTGGTTTGGTTGGTTGGTTGGTTTTTGCGGCATGACATCCCTTATTGGGTTATTTAATGCTAAATTCTTTTTTGCAAGAAATTAAATGTTTTCAATAATTATTCATATTCAACGTAATCCTTTGTAAACCATAATTGCTTCAAGTAACTATTTTATATGGTTTCAAGTATTGCTATCAAATACTAATAATTTCTACACAATTTGATTAACCAACAGGTACTACTGCTCTGAGTTAGAGTGAAGCTCTGAGTAATAACAATGAAGATGGAAACGCCATATTCCCCAAAGTTCACAACCAGATGTAGTTTTCTTTTATACTCAGGATACCTTTTGGGTGTGCGGTCTTACCTCCTCTACAAAAGATGCGTACGACGTATTCGTGAATCAAAATGATGATGATGATTATTTTGATGATGTTTATGCATATACACAAAAGAAAAATACAAAAATAAACAAGAAATTGAGAACAATTATTAAAATACAGTAGTGCTTACTCAAGAAATAAGATTGAATATGAAGTGTTATCAAAAATTTTGGAAATTTAAGATATCACTTCGAAGGAGACGGTGAGAACTAAGTGTTACAGAAATTGTTTTTCGTGTAGCACAATTGGATGGTAGGGTTTGTGGTATATAAACTATTGTATGCCATTTAATGCCAAATCTACTTTTATACATATTAACAATTCTATTTCAAACAATTTAGTTTAGCATAAATATACTGTTCAGTTCTATTTATCCCATAAATAGGACCCTATCAGGTGATACCACACCGGGCCAGAGTGGACATTGATTGCAATTAAGAGGTATTACGCATTCCCAATTTCTGGAACCTCACCATCAGATTTTTTGTGTCAAATTTAGGATAATCGTTGGGGAAGTTTTCCCTCTTAGCAAAGAAACAGTCTGAGTATTCTGCTGTCCCAGCCAACTGGACCAAGCACATTTGGTTTTGGTTTCTTTCAACGATCGAAGGTTATTCAATGCCAAAGCCATCCTTATAGAACCACAATGGTACTATTTCATCCCAAGATGGCGAATGAAAGGGTTCATAACTTTTCCAAGAGTATTTTTTCTGAAAGTAAACATAATAATGCGACAAGAATTTGAACTCACTAACTTCGAGGCCTCTGTCCAGCACTTTAGTCCCAAGGCTACGGAGACTCTACCCGTAGCAGCTTGATATATAGGATAAAATTCGATGATTAAAAACAATAATTGTTTTCAACTGAAACCATTTCTTTATAGGGCATTGTGTATTTTCATTTATTCAAAATCATGAAGCTCACGTGGCGTAACGGTTATCATCGTTAGAGGTGGACTTGGTTAAATGAATTGAAATCCTAGACGAGGTTTACTGCGTTTCAATGCAATTTCCTTCGGAAAATGTGCCCAGTTAGTTGGGGCTATAGAATACACCGATTGCATCTCTACAGAGGGGTAAGACTCCCCCAACAATGTCCTGGATATGACTGTGAGGCTCCAGTAATGCTAGAGCCTTGGGGAATGTGGAGTACTTTTTCATTTTCATCGCTCCCAGGTCCACTATGAACCGGAGGGTAGCTCCTAATAGGGTCCTATATATAGGCCAAATAGAACGGCTTGACATTTAAACTGTATGAAAATACATGACTTATGTTAAATTGAATTGTTCGAAATAGAACAGTTAGATCATTGAACTGTGTGTTTACAAATGACTGATATTTAATTGATAGTAATACTTGAAAACATTTAATTATGAGCAAGCAAATATTTGATGGTAAATAGAATAAATGTTATCAAAAATACATTTAGAAATCATATATTTAATAGATATGTATAAAAATGATTTGGGATAAAATGGCCTACAAAGATTGATGTCCCATAAAAACAAACCAAACCAAACCGAACCAAATCCCTAGGAAAATCCATAAAATTAATCTTTTCTTTTTGCTATGGTTAAATAGTAATCTCGACTGGGCTCTGAGGACTTGGTAAGGCAACCAATCCAGAAGAAGGAAAAAGTCTGTATTCAAAACCGGCGGTGTTTTTTTCGAAAGAATCTATGGCGCACTGGTACACCTTTTTTCTGTTATCCCTTAATCCAAAAAATATGACTGGCTATACAAAAACCTCTAGTATATGCAAATTATGTGTGTATTCATTCAGTAAGTCTGATTTGGTTTAATTGCTGTCACCAATGTTAATGGACGAACATTTACTCTGAATTGTGACATATTTATCTGTTTCTATGACATATTTTATCTGTCTCTTTGCGCGAGTATATCTGGGTGTATGTATGTGTGTATGTGTGAGAGAGAGGAGAAGAGAGAGAAAGATAGAGAAAGGGGGATATGAAAAAACAAGAGAATAATGAGATACAAACTACATCCAGACTAGAGCATTGTTAAGATCAGCAAGAATACTAAGAAGAGTCCTGGAGACTTGGGGAGACGTGCTGTCACTCAACTCCAGTGGAGGACGATTAGCTAAAACTAATGTGAAAAACTCTCAAATAATAATAATAATAATAATAAAAGAAGTGGACTCGCCAGCATTGAAGACAACATTGATGCATCGATATATCGACTCAAAGACTACATAGAAAAACATGAAGGAGGATTGATTACAGCTATCAGAAACGATACTGACAACACGATGGACAACAGAATGACAATAACTAGGAAACAAAAATAGGAAGAAAAACCACTCTATGGGCATTTTAAATGACTAATAAAGAACATCTCACACGACAAAACCTGGACATGGCTAAGAAAAGGAAACTTTAAGAGAGAAACAGAAGCTCTCCTAATAGCAGCACAAAACAACGCAGTAAGAACCAATCATATTAAAGCGAGAATAGATAAGACACAACAAAATAGCAAATGTAGGCTATGCGCTGACAGAGATGAAGCAATCAATTGCAGAAGCGAATGCAGCAAATTAGCACAGGAGTATATGACTTGACATGACTGGGTGGTCAAGATGGTCCACTGGGAGATGTGCAAGAAATTTAAATTTGACCATATGAACAAATGGTATATGCACAACCCAGCATCTGTCCTCGAAAATGACACACATAAACTCCTATAGGACTTTGACATACAGATTACCTAATCTCGGCTGAAAGACCAGACATTATAATAATTAATTTAAAAAAAGAGAAATTAAATCGTAGACTTTGCTGTACTGGCTGACCACAGAATAAAACTGAAAGAATGTGAAAAGAAGGATAAACACCTCGACCTTGCTAGGGAATTGAAAAAACTATGGAACATGAAAGTGACAATTATACCAAGAGTGATTGGCACTTTAGGCACAGTAACTAAAGGATTATTAAAGGGACTGGACGACTTGGAAGTTGGAGGACGAGTGGAGACCATCCAAACTACAGCATTATTGAGAACGGCCAGAATACTGAGAAGACTCCTGGAGACTTGATGAGACTTGCTGTCACTCAAACTCCAGAGAAAGACCATCAGCTAACGCTGGCGTGAAAAACTATAATAATAATAATAATAATAATTTTTTCGAGACAATAAACAGAGAATGCAACAGTAATTGCAGCAATTTAATCATGAATATTCAACATCGATAAGATACTTAATAGTTTGAATTGCAAAAAGGTTACCTCAATGGAAACGGCTAAAACTAGGCATTAAGTAATATTTTACGATGGTAAAATTCCCTGATCTTTTGATTAGTTTATCTATTTAAAAAAAGAAATTTATCAATGAAAAGAACAATTATCTATTTCAAGCAAATGAACTCTCAAGATCAACACTCGTTATTTAATTACTTTTGCTCAGTCGGGCACATAGGCCTCAGGTTCCTTACAGTATCTTCAGTTACAAAGAGGGAATGCAACAGAAAACTGAACATGCTTAACTTTAGTGATCTGATGACAACGATGCTTTTTAACCGCGTCATGATATAATACAATCACTCTGGCTTCGAGTGAATCAAAGAGTAGTATTAATGAAAGAAGTCTTCTCCGATACTTAAAGGTTTTGAACAAGAGTTTTCAGACCAAATGCAAAAGTGAACAAAATAATAATAATAATAATCCTGGAGAATAAGTCGCATAAAATTCTCTGGTATTTTGAGATAGGAACGGATCACCTAATCTCAGAAGACCAGACCTAATGATAGTTAACAAAAGAAAAACAGAACCTGCCGAACAGTGGACTTTACCATCTCAACGGACCACAGACTGAAAATCAAAGAAAACAAAGTACTTAGACCTTGCCAGAGAACTGAAAAAGCTATGAAATTTGAAGTGGACGGTAATACCAATTGTAATTAGCGTGCTTGGAATGATCCCAAAAGGCTTGTTAAGGGGCCTGAAAGAATATGAAATCAGACGAGCTGAGACAAACCAAAATACAGCATTGCTGAGGTCGGCCAGAAGATTAAGAGTCCTAGAATCCTAAGAAGACTTACTGCCACGCAGACTCCAGTGAAAGGCCATCAACTAATGCTGGTCTGAAAAACTAGCCAGGTGTAATATAATAATTACATGGTAGAATATACTCTACAAGATAAGACTGCCCAGTCGGCAGGAGCTGTAGAATACACAGACTGTATCTCTGCAAACGAGTAAGACAAACGAGTGTCCTGGAGATGACACTAAAAAATTTGATGGTGAGATTCTAGTAATGCTAGAGCTTTGGGCAATGCGGAGTACCCCTTCATTGCCATCGCTCTTAGATCCACTCTGACCCGGAGTTGCAGCACCTGATAAGGTCCAACGTATAATGAAGTAAATGTCAATGAGAAAAGAAAGTAAATGGCAATGAGAAAAGAGTTCCGCATTGAGAAACAATAAGTAAAAATGATTTTTTTATTATAAAAATGATTGACTTTCACATTAACTAAATCATATTGATTTTTTTATTAAAAAATTCAATGCAAATTTTAAATTACTAATATTAGCTATGTAGAGGCAATTTTTAGTTATGTAAGCGGCTCATAAATGTATTTAATATTTCGCTCTTTATTGCAGCAATAAGCAGGGATATAACTCAAAACTTAAAAGTTAATAAACATCGTAGAGATGTTAACGTTTATGGTCATCGCTCATATCATAAATGTAAACAGACGATTTTTTTAAAGTTTTGATTCCTGTGTAACAGAAGGAAAATTTATAGAAAGAGATCATAATTTTAGTTTCTGTCTACAAAGTATTTAGTTAGATGTCTATTTTAAACGGTTAATCATAAAGGTAAAGATTCGGTTTAGCTAACCTGATGGTCTCAAAGTAAAGTCTAAGTTTTGCGTTTTACTCTCACAATAAATCTAATATCTTGATAAAGAATTTTAAAAGATTTGGAATCGTCAAAAACTAACATGCTGTGGATTTGATTAGTGAGCTGATAAACTTTAGTGGCCATAGCTGTTTATTTCAGGTCATTTCACTGAACAAACCCGCCATTATTTTGACAAAAAAAAAGAATTGCATTGAAGAGGAGAGGGATGCTGTACTTGTTTCGATTATTTTGTGAATTTGTGGTTCCTTATAATTATATATTGATTTAATCAGTTATTGCGAAGAGGAGAGGAGAAGGAGAAGGAGACAATGAAAAAGGGGAAGAAAGGGAAAAATTGAGTAGGCAACGGAGAACAGAGAAGGGAGAAGAAGGAGAGAAGACATAGAAAAAAAAGGAGTAAGGTGTAGAAGAAGAAGAAGAAGAAGAAGAAGAAGAAACGAGAAAACAAATAATAATAAGAACAACAACAACAACAACCACGAGGGGAGGAGGCAAAGAAAAAGAAGAATAAATGGAAGCGTGGAAGAAGGCATAAAACGAGTTGACGACGAACTGAGTAGGAGAGAATGAGAGAAGGAATTGTGAAAAAGAAGAAAAAAAGAAGAACTGAAAAAAGAGGAGGCTAGAAAGAAAAGAGGAATGGGTCAAGAAGAAGAAGAAGAAGAAGAAGAATGAAGCAGAGAGAAAGAATATGGAGAGGGGAGAGAAAGGAGAAGGTGAAAAAGAAATGGATAAAAGGTAGAAGGTTGAGGGGAGTAGAAAAATTAGGGAGTAAAAAAGAGAGAGAGACAGAGGAAGAAGGAGGAGATAGAGATCAAGAGAGAAGGAAAAGAGGAGGAGGAGGAGAAGGATGGCAGAGATAGAATTAGAAAAATAGGAAAGAAGAAGAAGAAGAAGAAGAAGAAGAAGAAGAAGAAGAAGAAGAAGAAGAAGAAGTTATTTAGGGTATATCATCAGTAGAATAAAACTAATACTGTCTTAATAATCAAAGGGATATTTTACGTTCAAGGATTTATTTTTATTTGCTCATTTCAGCTGTGCTTGTAATTTTTCGTTTTTCGTTTTATTTTTTTATTCGGTTGCCTTCTTTCCACAAGAAACCCTTTGTGTTGAGCTATTCCTAAAGAGCGAAATGTCGCGGTTTCGTTGCTGGTGGCAAAAAGCCTATCTCTTCGGTCATGTTTTCTTTCTAATTCAATGCCAACGAGTTACAAGTCGTGTTGTTTTTCAACATGGCCGCTGTTTAAAAAGGAAGATAAATACCATGAAAACAGATAGCGAGTGAAATGCTTCTAGACTTTATCAAAATATCTCTTGTGGGGGGTGATTTGTTTTAATTTCTCTCCTTTACTTACCTTTTACTTACTTTGGTATTTTAGTGAATTTTCCAGGCTCAAGTATAAAAGCGAAAAAAGTAAGAAAAATACATTATATGTCGCTTTTTTTAAGTTAACGAAGAGCCCGAAACGCGTTTATATCAAGAAAACTAATGATAGATAAAAGTATCTCTTTATTTAAGAAATCTCTTGCAGTTACTAGCCGGACAAGTCTATGGAAGCTCGGAAACTTACTATTAGAATTAATGAATCTCAGGGGAAAAACATTTGGGATATACCTTAAAGTCTAGCAAAACTACTTAAACTTTGGCATTGCCGAATTCCTAGCGCCATGCAGTAGGTAAATTTATTTTTAGAGGCGTGAGTGGCATAACGATTATACTTTGTTGAGTTAAAAGTTTTTCAATATTTTGAAACGTAAGGCACAATCTGGCCGCTCAAGGTGATTTTGCTGGTGTCGTGAAAGTGACAAACCAAACAAAACTATAAGATGCAAAGCTCGCTTTATACTCTCTGAATGCTACTTGTTGAATTTGTTTCCATGGCTTGGAACACTGCCGTAGAATCCACACTCTTATACCTTCCTTGCTTTGCCTAATCGTCAAAGTTCTCACAACCCAAGCAAAATTTCTTCAACCATTTGGTTACAATACTGTGATCAACTGCGACTTCACCTTTTGCTCAATGAATGTTTTTGGCCGTTTCTGCGACGTTATAGTTCAGTTTGAAATCTTAAAGCATGATTTCCCAAATTAGACTATTTGGTACTTTCATCTGTGCAGCTTTCAAATCATACATGGAGTAAAACAATGCACAACGTGACAGTGCACCAACAACCACGATACTATCCACCACAGCTGTCACATATCGTACCGCTGGATAAACAAAGAAAAACTAAAATATATATAATATACATGCTATATAAGTTATATCTTTATTCTTCGACGGCGACGTTTGTGTGAAGTAGGAACAAAGAGAGAAAGAGTTCGAACATATCTTTCTTCTGAGGCGGGGACACTTTTTGTGAAATATTGCGACGGCCGGAGAACACATACGGGGGAGGTGACGGGTCTGCTTGAGTGACCAACGGGTCTCTCCCTTCGCTTGAGCGACCAGCGGATCTCTGCCTACTGTCATAAATTACAGACCTTGTATTGTCTTTCAAACCCCACGTATTTTCTGTTTATGGCTGGTTATCGGAACTTACATACTTCCGTTTTTTCCTGTAATTTGTGGATCTGCGAACGGAAATATCTGTCATTCTATCCACAGGCAATAAATTACATTTTCGCCATTATCTTTTATTTTTCTCTTTCCTGTGAAACCACTTTGTTGATGTTTTCTTGCGACCGCATTGAATCTCCTAAGTTCATCCACGTCGCCAGCTAAGTCAGTATATTACACAGCAGGTAAATTTCACGGTTTGAAGTGCTTTGAAATCGTGATAAACACACAGCAAGCTAGCACGTAACAACACATTGGAAAACTTTTGATTCAATCATATATATATATATATATATATATATATATATATATATATATATATATATATATATATATAACTTGAATAGTTTTCTTGTCCTGGTGGTATTACTCCCAACTCTGGTTTAACTGGACCAAATAATACTTATATATATATATATATATACATATATATATATATATACATATATATATATATATATATATATATTAAGTCAGCATTTTTTCATTAATACTTATTTCATTGAACATAATAGACATTTTTGTCTACATATTTTTTTGTTAATCCTTTCGAATTGCCGTATTGATCTTATGATATTCTGCGGAAATTGGTTTATAAATCTTCCATAATTAGTTATTTCCCAGGTACTTTCTGCCCGACTTTGGACCATCATCAGGGTAGGATGTATTACAAAAGTGATGTAACTTTTGTATGTACATTACTATTTTGTAAGAGCGTCTATACTGTTGTAGACAAAAAACGTTCAATAATATATATATATATATATGAAAAAAATATCCAGATATATATTTGAATATGATTATGAGCCACGTTTCGGTTTTTTGTTTTTTTCTTTTCGAAATAAATATTTTTTAGGACAAATATAATAGATGTTAAATTTTTCATGTGAAAAATATCTTCAACTGAAAAAGAAATTAATATCGTTCCATTTCAAACAGACCGTCATTATTGATTTTTTTCAAAAAATAGAACCTTTGTTTAATTTTTAATGAAAATCAAAAATAATCTTTTAAATTACAAATTCAAACGTTATTTCATGAGAATATTTTTAAAATTATAAACCATAAATATATATTTTTTAAATTGAATCTATAGAAAATAAACAAAACCTATATGAAAACTATGTCCTCTGATATATGGATTTTTTATGTTTCATATTTACATACAGTCGGATTTATTTACATTATTCTTATATATATACATATATATATATGTGTGTGTGTGTGTGTGTGTGTGTGTGTGTTGAAAAGATAGATTTGTAGTAAATCTGACAGTATGAAGGAAATATGTGGAAATTTAGATAAATCAAACACTTAACTCAAATTTACATGTGCGATATTTCGTTAGGCTTTATTTCATTTTCAAGAGTCTTGAAGAAGTTTGTGAAGATGAAATAAAGCCGAACGCAATATCACACATCTAAATTTAAGATAGGTGTTTGTTTTATCCAACTTTACAAATATTTCTATCGTATATATATATATATATATATATATATATATATATATAGTATTTTTTGGTCCAGTTAAACCGGAGATGGGACTAATTCCATCAGGATAGGAAAACTATTCCAGAAGTTCTGTTAAATTTTTTTTGTGTTTTTGAAATTTTCAAAAACGTGTAACAGGATGGAAATAAATTTATAATCCTAATGTGACCGGTTTGTTGTTTTTCTTAAAGTATATATATATATATATATATATATATATATATATATATATATATATATTAAATAAATAAAAAGTAAAAACAATTTACGCTGATTTTTTTACTGTGTTCAATTCCTTTGAGATAACTACAGAGAGAGGCCCCACTATCGGTTAAATGAGTTTCACAGCTATTCTTCAACATAGATGGCTTTGGCATTAATTTACCAACGGAGGTTGATATGCCATTAACAAAGTAACAAAACCAAACCAAGAGTTGCGACAGAATTATATCTCGACCGTTTTCAAAATTGAGTTTTAAAAGTAGTTTATAATAAAACGCTTAAAACTGACAGTTTCACAAATTTCTTATCAATCGTCAGACGATTGCGTATACATTAGCTAAAGTACTTCGGCTAGTATATATATATATATATATATATATATATATATATATATATATATATATATGTAGAATGTGCTATGGGGGCGCTCAGTGTAACGGTTATCGTCTTTAAAAAAATTCAACGACCCAGCTTCAAACATTGGATGACACTATTTGCATTTCACTTTATGCTAACGCCTTTGCGAACGCCATGCATAAATCTGATTAACTTTCAACAATAAATAAATTGTAAAATGCGACACTTAAAGATTAGGAAAATTAGAAAATGTGTTACTCATAGAATAATTTGGCACGATTTAAACCCTGCAAGATTATCCATGCTAATTTATTAAGTTTAGCTAAGTCTGGCAAAAGGACATAAGAATAAAGCACAAAACCGGTATTGAATTCATTACTTTCGTAATGATCTACGCTTCCATCATTTCCAATAACCTTATCGAGGCGTTCGTCTTTGTGAATGTACATTTACTGATTCAAGGCCACAATATTCCTGTAATAGTCTGGGAGACATGCTTCCTTACCAATATTCTTTAATGAACCACTCTGATGTGTAAAAATGTGTCTACTAACTTTTGTTAAATTTATCTATCACTCTATCTGTGTGTGCTTGCTTGAGATAAGATGACCCATGAACTTGTTCCATTCTCGGTTTGATTTGGTTTCTTTTTTTTAATAGCATATCAACCTTCGGGAGCTATTTAATGCCAAAGCCATCCTAGTAGAATAACAGTAGTAGTACTAAATAGTAATACTCCTCTTCTTCTACAAGGATAACAGAAGGGATAAGGGTGTTCATACCTTTCCCAGTAATATTAGTCTGAAAGTGAACCTAATAGCACGACTTGAGTTCGAACTCACTTACTTCGAGATCACAGTCCAGTACTTTAACTATTTGGCTCTTGTTTAATTTGTTGTTGTAACAACCATCTACAATGATAGGAAAGAATGATGGATTACTGTTAGAATGTCATAATTATCTCCGTTACATCAAGTATTTGTATACTTGAGAATATGATATTCAGAGCGAATAAGTGCATCAAAAAATTATCATTCATTCGTGATTTTCATTGGAATTTTCTCTATTCTATAAGATAACGCATTTTAAATAAACTTAAGTTAAAGTATGTCATTTTTGCTAAGTTGCTGATAAGTATATACATAGTAATGTTCATTTATAGATGCGATGACGACAATTAACTAAACTGAAATGAATTAATTAGAAAGGGGATCTGTTTATAGTGTGAGAGGTTTATATAGAACCAGGCACAGCTGATTAACAGAAAAATGGTGCATCACTGCGCCAACAGCATTATTCACTGGGAACACAGTCTTCTCTACATTTAGCTGGAGAGGGAGAAAAGATGGATTCTTGCCTTTCCTGAATGCAAATAGCCTAGTCCAGGATTTGAACTCGGTTCATCTATGAATTCAAACCAACCAACAATACGCCAATTGGGAGTCTAATCAGAGTTGTCTCCCTTGTCACAATGTCTGAGGAACACTCTCAGGCCATGAGTCCTTTTTATTCACGTAACAAGGTGAATCGAGGAATTTGCCTCTTTCACGAACAGGACTTGAGAAGAATAGACGTGGCTGTTCGCTCCTCAGCGGTGAGTACATGGGTCCCCACTCCTTTATATGCAAGACCTGAGAAGAGTAAGTGATTTCCACTTTTTTGCTATTTGGACTTTTCTGCTAGTTCCTTGAACGCTTGTGATTCTTGTATAGCCAAGGGAGGAAACTGAGTTCCATACTTGTATTGCGTACAATTAAATGTATTATTAATTGACGCGTTCGGTTTCCAACTGAATATTCTGCGTTTGGTTACTCCCTTTCGAATAACCTAATGCATGATTAAAAAAAACGGTGTGTTACTCCGCTTAAAAAATAACTTCGTGTCCGTGATGGAGCACAAACAATTTGTTTATTGCAGTAAAGGCTTGTGTCAAACCAGTAACACTTTTTGGATGAGCTGATAACAAAAGAAAGGTAAACCAGTATGCCACAGATTAACTGAAAATCACTCTACAGGTTTTAAATTTATTTGATTTCATTCTCCTAGACTGGTTGCCTTACCAAGATTAAAGAAGACTATCTATCCAGGCGAAGAAGAAATGGGTTCGACCTTTTCCAACAGGCATTAGCATGAAGTGAAATGCAAACAGCCTTGTCCAGGTTTTGAACCTGGCTTGTTGCTGAAAAACCATTACGCTTCGTGCTCCTCCTCCTCCTCCACATACGTACATACATACATATACAAGGATAATGTAGATTTTAGTCATATATTGATAGATGCGATGTGATGGAAACATTCAAAGGGTATTTTATGTTATACTAAGTACCAGCAACATGGCAAAGGAAAGAAGCAGAAGATACCCAGTACAAACAACTACGGACGCGGACAACGCAGATGACATAGTGCTTCTGTCAATTATACACCCGCCAAAGCCAAATCCCTGCTACATAGTCTGGAACAAGCATCTGGTTGCATAGGCCCCCATGTCAACGCCGACAAGACAGAATACATATGCTTTAATCAAAGAGGCGACATCTTCACACTAAAGGGTGGGACTTTTAAACAAGTGGACAAGTTCACCAACCTCGTAAGCAGCGTCTCATCAACCGAGAATGACATCAACACAAGACTAGCTAAGGCATGGACTACTATAGATAGGCTATCGATCATATGGATGTCAGACCTGACCGATAAAATAAAACGTAGTTTTTTCCAAGCAATGGTCGTCTGGGTACTGTTACACTATTCACTACATAGACGCTAACTAAGCGTATGGAAAAAAAGCTTGATGGCAATTACACAAGAATGCTGCTAGCAATATTGAACAAGTCCTGGAGGCAACACCACACAAAACAGTAGCTGCACAGCTACCTTCCACCC
Organism: Sepioteuthis lessoniana; assembly: GCA_963585895.1. Taxonomy (NCBI): domain Eukaryota; kingdom Metazoa; phylum Mollusca; class Cephalopoda; order Myopsida; family Loliginidae; genus Sepioteuthis; species Sepioteuthis lessoniana. Next base: position 76,011,033 of record OY757906.1, on the reverse strand, counting down.
ATCATTAAAACTATCAAAGTTAGACGAACCAGACATGCGGGACACTGCATGGACGAACAAGGGTTGGAAGACCAGCTAGAACCTATATACAACAGCTCTGTGCCGATAAAGGATATAGCCTGGAAGACCTCCCGGGAGCGATGGACGATAGAGACGAGAGGTGAGAAAGGGTCAGGGAGATCCGTACTGGCGGCACGACATGATGATGAAAATGAAGAACCAGCACAAGTCAATATTCACGAGGGAAATATTTCAATGACATTTTGTAGACTAGAGCTTGTTCATGGTCACGATTCTGGAATATCCATCTGGATCCAACTCACCTATTGAATAGATTCTGACAAATTTGTTATCTCTTAAACTAAGATAAATTTTATATCATTATTATTTATGTATCCTAGCATTGGTATAAATACTGTTTAATATGAATATACGTTGAGACAAGCATATGAAATGACAAATGAATTTCTCAGGGCTTTTAACGATAATATTTTTTAATAGACTTCAAGAATAACATCAATATGAATAAAAACTTCAGTAAATTAAAAAGGATAATGGAAATATTAAAATTTTGAACATTTGAAAATTCGGTGTTTAACATTTTAAAGGTGTCCATGTATTGTACAACGAAAAAAAGAAAAATTGCTGAATAAACGCAATGCTGTTTAGCGATAAGGAAATTGATAAGAAAGAAAACTATGAAATAATATTATTCCTTAAAATAGAATGAGAAAAAGAAGAAGAAGAAGAAGAAGAATAAGAAGAAATTGAGAAGAAGAAGAAATTGAGAAGAAGAAAGGAAAGCAGGAGGAGGATGGCAGAGAGAAAACTTGAAAGAAAAATTTGGAGACGAAGGAGAGTAGAAAAATAGGGAGAAATAAAGAGAAAGAAAGAGAGAGAGAGAAAGAGGAAAAAGGGGATATAGAGAGAGGGAGGGGAAAAGGGAGAGGAGGATGATAGAGAAAGAATTAGAAAGTAAAATTTGTTGACGAAGGGGTGTAGAAAAAATCGGGAGAAAGAATGAGAGAGAGGGAGAGAGAGGGAGAGATTTGATGCAGGGAAATATATATTTACTCTGTGTACACCTTCATTAATATTGCAAACGGTTCTCGAATAAATAGTCAGAACGAGCAAAAAAAGAATTAAGCAAAACAAGAGAAATGGGTGTGATGGAGGTGGAGAGAATAGTGACATGAATTTGCCCCAAGAATTGGAGTGTAGATGTCGTTTGTTTGCCATTTTTACGTTATTTTATCACTTCCTTCATTTTTTTTCTTTTTTTTTCTTATTGTTTTTGTCTTGTTTGGTTTTTGTTTTGGTTTTTTATTTGCTTGCTGTTTCTTTTGCACGATACCTTTGACATCTGTGACAGGACCTATCAGAATGGGTCCGATTTTCTTGCACACACTTTCGTTCACAACTTCCATTTCGTTTCTGTATCCATTAATGTCATACTCACCGTGAAAAAAAAATCGGTGACATTTTTGTTAGCTTCAACCATTTTGTTTCCTTTCTTCATAATGCATTGTATAGACATTTTGAAAACATTCTTTCACTACAAACCTCACCAACAACAACAACACAATCACCACCATTCACAAACATTATTATTTACTCCTTTAGAGTTTTTCACATCTGTATTAGCTGATTGTTTTTCATTGGAGTTTGAGTGACAGCAAGTCTCCTCAAGTCTCCAGGACTTTCCTCAGGATTCTGGTCGTTCTCAGTAATGCTGTCATTTGGATAGTCACTACCTGTCCGCCAACTTCCAGGTCCTCCAGGCCTTTTAATAATCCTTTAGTCATCGTGCCAAAAGCACCAATCACAATTGGTACAATCGTCACTTTCATGTTCCTCAGCTTTTTCAATTCTCTAGCAAGGTCGAGGTACTTATCCTCCTTTTCACATTCTTTCATTTTTATTCTGTGGTCAGCTGGGACTATTATTATTATTATCATTATTATTCCTAATATTCATCTCTAAGAATTACCAATCATTGGCATAATGGTTAGAGTGTTCGCCAATGGCCCGGGAGACCTGGGTTCAATCCCATGTCGAGCTATAAAAAAAAACTCAAAAAATGGTACTTGAAGTCCCCTTGCTTAACCCTCGGCATTAAGGGTAAAGTGGGTCAATCCTGGGAAAAGAGTGGCGCCCCCCTACACCTTGGTGTTTTACCTATCGGAAAGGGAGCCCTCGGGTCACCCTCGACTACGGTCGCCAACTTTACTTTTTACTTTTATTGTTATTACCATCGCTTCTGAATAAATATCACCAGCGGAGTATCCATCAAAGATGACGAAATTATTTTAACAAGGATCAGCACTTCTGCATAAGTTCAGTGTGGCTATTTATCTATCCCGTGGCCAAATTGTTAACATTGTTGTAAGCGAGTTCGAACTCCAATCACGCATTTACTTTCTGGCAAATACTCTTGGAAAAAATATGAACCCCATGACTCCACAGCTATGGATTAAATAGTGACACTATTGTCCTTCTACAAGAATGATTTTGGCACTAAATATTAAATAACCGAAGAGGTGTCTGTGGTGTAATGGTTATCGTCGTAGGAAATGGACACGGCGACACGAGTTCAAATCCTGGACGACACTAATTGCATTTCACATAGCACTAATACCTTTGGGAAAGGTACGAATCCAATTATTCTCCCTCCAGCTATGGGTAAATAGTAGGACAGACTGTGTTCGTCAGCCTTGGTGAGGCAACTAGTCTAGGAGAAGGAAAACTCTGAATTCAAACCTGATAAACTCCGCTTAAAAATTGACCTTGTGTCATATCCTGCCCGAGCGGAGGGGTTGGTAAATATGATAAACTTATATTTATCTAACCTTTAAAAAAAAAGGAGGTACCCGTGGTATAATGGTTATCGTCGTAGGAAATGGACACGGTGACTCGAGCTCAAATCCTGGACGAGATGATTGCATTTCACATAGCATTTCAAATCCTGGACGAGATGATTGCATTTCACATACACTTGGGAAAGGTATGGATCCAATTATTCTCCCTCCAGCTATGGGTAAATAGTAGGACAGACTGAGTTCTTTAGCCTTCGTGAGGCAACTACTCTAGGAGAAGGAAAACTCTGAATTCAAACCTGATAAACTCCGCTTAAAAATTGACCTTGTGTCATATCCCTCCCGAGCGGAGGGGTTGGTAAATATGATAAACTTATATTTATCTAACCTTTAAAAAAATAGGAGGTACCCGTGGTATAATGGTTATCGTCGTAGGAAATGGACACGGCGACTCGAGCTCAAATGCTGGACGAGATGATTGCATTTCACATACCCTTGGGAAATGTATGGATCCAATTATTCTCCCTCCACCTATGGGTAAATAGTAGGACAGACTGAGTTCTTTAGCCTTCGTGTGGCAACTACTCTAGGAGAAGGAAAACTCTGAATTCAAACCTGTTAAACTCCGCTTAAAAATTGACTCTGTGTCATATCCTGCCTGAGTGGAGGGGTTGGTAAAAAGGATTAAATAACGCAAGAGGGTTGATATGCTGTTAAACAAAGAAACCAAATCATCTTATAATTTGTAAACATTTCCATGTACTTGTTAAAATATTCACTAAATTCTTAAAAATGATCGTTAATTTTTAAATGATTCTTAAGAATTTTAACTTTACAATATTTTAATAATATTCAGGTTTTACAAGATCATAGATTAAATTAAATTAGGCGAATATCAGCTCTGTAAAAATTGCTGGTGTAAAAGTAGCATTTTACTGAGTGTAGCTTAATTTAGCATAAAAGCAGAAGTATGGTCCGAATTCCAGAACAATGATCTGCTTGCCTTAAACTTGGCGAACTAAATGTGAGCAACATTTCTCTCATTGAATTTCTGAATATAAGAACAAAAGGCACTGAATGTTGCGGGGGATGTCCTTGGGGTGTAATGGTTAAAGCGATGAACAGCGAAATCGTAGTAAGCGAGTTCGTACTCCAGTTGCGCTATTACGTTCACTTTTGGGCAAATACCCTTGAGAAAGGTATGAACCCCCTTATCCTCCCAGCTATGGGCTAAATAGTACCACTACTGTTCTTCTAGAAGAATGGCTTTGGCATTAGATAACCTACAAGAGTTGATACGCCATTAAACAAAGAAACCAAACAAAACCAAACTGAATGTTGCTTTCAGTGAATCTATGATATACTAGTCCAAAACTTAATGTAATAGCACGACTAGATTTCGAAATTACTTACTACGATATCTCAGTCCAACACACTAAATACTAGGACACGAAGACTCAGATAGATAGATAGATAGATAGATAGCACTAAATGGCAATATTTCGCTGTATAAAGGTGCTGAAAAATGGCAATATTTCACTGTATAAGGGTACTGAAAATGGCAATATTTCGCTGTATGAGGGTGCTGAAAAATTCTCGACCAAACCAAGAAGGGAATAACCTAGTGCCATAAAACATACCTGCTATTTGACCAATTCATTCTGCTGTTCAACTCAATCGGCACATCGTTTGCCCAGTCGGCTGGAGCTGTAGAATACACCAACTGCATCTCTGCAGAGATGAAAGACCACCCACCAACGAGTTTCCTGATTTGACAAAATAATCTGATGGTGAGGTTTCAGTAATGCTGTAGCTTTGGGGAATGTAGAGCACCACTTCATTGCCACTACTACCCGGCCCACTCTGGGCCGGAGTAGCAGCACCTGATAAGGTCTTATTTATGGGTCAAATAGAACTATACTGTGAACTTTTGCTAAACTGAATTGCTTGAATTAGAACAGTTTGACTTAACTGAATCGCTTGAAATAGAAATGTTTTTGACAATTTAGCGCTGTACTTATGCTAAACTGAATTGTTTGAAATAGAACTATTCATTTGTATAAAAATGGATTTGGCATTATGTGACCAACAAATGTTGATTTGCCATGAAACCCAAGCAAACAAAACAAATATCGGCACATCATTTCTCAAGTTGCTTAAACTATTCCAAATAAATTACAATAAAAATGTTTTTAAAAAAAGCTCTTTGCCTTTTTGGTTGAGCCGAGAAATCTCTAGCAACCATTGGTAATTTAAGAAAAGAAGTATCGCCTTTCAAGTTTCTGAAACAGATTTTTCACAAAGTCAACCGAAAATGATTCTTTGGTGGTCGCAAATATTTGTTACAAGAAACCCAGAAAAATATGAGATATCATAGAATCAATGCATGATATTGAAACATTCCACATTTCTTTAATTCCTAAGTCATCATTGCTCTTGAAAAAAAATACTCGTAGAATAAAAAATCGACAGTGACGTTAAATACTGTTTTCTAAGAGTGTTTCATTTTCCCATCACTAAATAAACAAGCAGCTAAGTCGAGTGAAAAAAACAAAAATGGAAAAAAAAGAAAAAGAAAATCTATGTATATCAATCAAAGATAAGTCCACCAAATCTCAGCTCTTACACTAAATGAACCTTTTCTTTTGCGTCTCATGTAATCCGATTCTGGGTGGTCTTTATTTGCTGGTTTAGTGGGGCCACGTCTAAAGGCAACTGTTGGACAGAGCTTAACAAAAAGCAGGGATCACTGATGCGTTTCAACATTTAAACAGAACGGGTTTGATCAAGACGCAACCACTCAAAATTCTGTTACCTTATAAATATCTGTGTAAAACGAGGGAAATATTGCAAGTACAGACCACACGTGAGTGTGACGTTCAGTAGAATTATGCAGATTGGTATGTCAGTATCATCATATTTATATATACATATTTTGGTATATTCAAACGTATGTGAGAGATAATGAGTGTATGTGAATGTATTCACGGAACTATTCTAAAAGTCTAAAAATTAAAGCAGCATTTACCAAGACAGAAATGAACAATAAAAGAAAACAGTAATTTTTTAGCAGTCTTCACGAGATTAAAAGCACTTATTCCAGCGATTTTTGTACTGGCCGAAGCATATTTGAAACTCTTATTTTGATATGGTGGGAAGCTGCGATCTCATCTGTCTTAATGTTATCTGTGCGCTCAAATCTTACCCTTAAGCTGGATTTTAAGTTTAAAGAATTAGTAAAAGTTTCCGGCAAATTGATACATGGATGGATAGAAGACCAAAATAAAGAAATAAGATTTTGATAAAAGACTTAGTAAGATAAATAGATAGATAGATAGATAGATAGATAGATAGATAGAAACAGGTTGGGATACGAACTTGGAGCAATAAGTCTATCGTCTGACATTTTTATTTGGATGTTCATCAGCATGTCGTTCGATGTGTGTAATTGATATTCACAATTGAATTAAAATTTCTGACAAAAAAAAAAAAACGCAAAAAAATCATATTCATTTTTACAAAGCTTAAATTAACTGAGATACAATGTCGGAAGTATAAAACACTCAGTGAGCATTAAACTCACTAACAATGGTCTGTTGAGTCTAGTTAGCTAATTATTAGCCGATTCGAGGTGCCTATTTGTTTTGTAAAAGAGATGCTTTTTTTAATCATTAAGCTGTAGACTTACATACCTACTTACAACGACGTATATTTAATCAAGAGAATGCTTACTAATGAAATAGTCGTAGATTTAATTATTAAAGCATGCTAAAAACTGACATAGTAATTCATCTTGCAGATTGAACAAGCATTCTGGCTCTCCAAACACTTCATCCTACATGTCGACACACGGCACCAAATTGGCCAACATGTAAGCTATTAGTTTCTATTTCCGGTTGTGACATTTTTATGCCATGTCACAGGTTGATTTCTTTGTCGTCACCGCCCCCTCTCAACATCAAGCTATGTGCAACTAATATATCCAACTATTTCGCTTTAATTAGTTTTCGAATTATGAGAGCATTTCATTAGTGGTCAGTCAGCAATGTTTCTGTCATCAAAGAAGCAGTTTTGCTTTTAATAACTTACGAGCTTTTATATTTAAAATGATTTATTCAAGAATCATTATACGTAGGTATTTATTACAGTAAATAGTAATTCGACGTCAGTAATAATTAATTTAAAATGACTAACATAGATGGGATTTGCAGGAATTGGAGAGTGGGATGAAAAAATAATCACTTATGATAATTATTATAATAATAAGCACTTAAATGACACATTTCGAATATTTCAAAATAACACCACACACACACACACGCACACACACACACACACACACACACACACACATATATATATATATATATATATATATATATATATATATATATATACTAAGTGTAGTAGTAAACAAGTCATTCTCTCTAACAAAGACTTAAGAGGAACAACACGTTTTTCATAAAGTGCTTAAGTACATTAATACAGGAGCTATGTAATAATATCAAAATAATTGCAAATATCATTTTAATATATATATATATATATATATATATATATATATATATATATATATATATATAATGAAAATTCTCTTTGAGGCACGTACCAAGAAAGTTTATTCATGGTTTTTTTTGCGAGAGTCGGTGAAGATTCTTTGTTCAAATAATTCTGTCCACCATTGTTCATCATCAAGAACGTTAGTTGTGTTTGTATTGTGGTTTATCAAGAAAAGTTGTGATTTAAAAAAAAATAATTTGCATTACTTGAAAATAATTTCATTTATGTGATTTAAAGCCAAATGCAATCATGTATTTTGCGATAGATAAATAGAGAGGGAGAGAAAGAGAGAGAGACACAGAGAGAAAGAGAGAGAGAGGTGGAGAGAAACAGCTATATATATATATATATATATATATAGGTTGAAAAGTCTCTTTTAGATATATCTTATTAAATGTGACCAACAAAGATAGTTTATTCAGTTTTTATTTTGTTTTTTCAACGTGGAATCAGACGCCGAAAACGTGGATATAGAACTTCTCAACTCTTTCTGGAGTTTTTCTGCAAATACTTCTGTTTATCGTTGGCCATCAACAAGATTGGTTGGTAATCATCAACATTGCTAGCATTGTGTTTAAATAGAGAAAACTGTAGTTCAATCAAGTAAAATTGTGATTAAAATTATTGTTTGAATCAATTGATAAAAAAGTCATTTTTAAGAGGAAAAAAAGATATGTATGTATGTATGTATAGATAGATAGATAGATAGATAGAAAGGAAGGAAGTAAGGAAGGGAGGTAGGAGCAATATGGGCAAATATCAACACTGCTTGGTGACACAGTTTTGTGTTACAATCAGCAGATCTTATTGAGAACGATAAAACAGACACAAACGTTAGTCAAATCTTTTCTAATATATGAATGTATTCCTTTCGACTAGTTCCAACCTTCGGTCACCATCAGTTGATATCTATTTTATCACTCTTAATAGCTCAAGACTAAGAGGCTAATGAATGACAACGTATTAGGTTTACGTGTGAATGTGATGTGAACTTTATGACAACATAGTTTGATTTTACACGTGTTGTCAAATAATCTATCTTTTACTCTTTCGGAGCTGTCATCAAATAATGATCTTCCCTTTATAAAACAGAATGAATATCAAAAAATGAATTTTTGCATTTAATAATAATGTTTGGGTAGTTTAATTATCGGCTGAATCCACTTTCATAATGGGTTTCTCGACGTAATATCTGTTGTCTTCATCAATTTCTCGATTTATTGTATTTGGCCATTTTTTTATATATATATTTTCTCCCGGAATGTATTTAGTGTCTTTTAAAGCTAAATTCTGTAAAGTGTAATTGTTGGTCTACTGGGAAAAGTGTATCCTGATTCGGAGATTTAGTTCTATATATATACTTGTTTAATCTAAAAATGAAAGGCCAAACTGAATTTCCCTTTTCTCTCCCTCTCTGTCTGTCTGTCTGTCTGTCTCGTAAATATATATATATATACACGAGTGAGAGAAAGAGAGAGAGAGAGAGAGAGAGAGAGAGAGAGAGAGAGAAATTGTTCTATGTAGGATGCTTTCTGTCCAGTATATACAAAAATTTTGTTTGGTTAGGTTTTATTGGTTATTTAAAGTTTGGTTAGGTTTTATTGGTTATTTAAAGCCTAATCTTGTTTATACATATATCAATGATATATAATTTGTAAACACATTTTATGGATAACATTTTTAAACGAACCTGTGTTCATTTTCTTTTGCGTTCTGTTAAATGGTTCAAAGGATTGCTATGTATCACTAACAATTCATTTAAACATCAGTCATTTAATTACGCTATTAAATGTTCAAACTGTTCTAATTCAAAAAGTTCAATTTAGCATTAGTCATTTGATTGCAATTAGTTTAAATTTCAAACTTTTCATTTTTAATTGACAAAAACTTCTATTTAACCCAAAGATAGGACCCTATCAAGTGTAACCACTCCGAGGTAGAGTAGACCTGGGAGCAATGCCAATGAAGTGGAAGTTCTCATTAACCAACGTTCCAAGGCTGGAGTCTCATCATCAGATAGTTTGTCATATCCGGGACTTGTTGCGGGGTGTTTTAACTCTCATCATAGATGCAGTCGGTGTATTCTACAGCCCCAGTCGATTAACCTGAAAAAATTTTTGCCTTTTTTTTTTGCACATGTGATTTCTTTCATGCAATCTTCCTGAACGTGGTCCTGGTCCTTTTCACCGCGTTTGACACATGTCTGTCGTACTCTTTAGGCTTCCCTGTGGTGTCCATATTTTTGGCATTTGAAGCACTTCAGGGGAGCTGGGACGTACTGTTCAACTCTCTCAAGACAATAGCCGATCTTCACCTCGTTGGGAGTGCGGGGTTTATAAAATGTTAGGATGTAAGTGTTGGTCTGAATTCGTTGTTCGCCTTTTCTGATGGAGATTCTTTTTATATTTACAAATATAAAAAGAATCTCCATCAAAAGAATCTCCTGTTTTCCCAGGGCTGATGCTATCTCGTCTTCTGTAGCTAATGCCAACTCTACTCCTGATAACTCCCTTGGAAGTGTTGAGTTTCTCATGCGGGTAGGCTCTGCATTTCATCGTATGAAAGGTTTTTATTTTTAATATGTTTTCTGCCTATCTCCGGCTGTCTAGCTCGACAAGCAAGTTGCCGTTCCGTCTTTTCTTAACAGTTTTCGGAGTAGCCGTTGCAGATATTACTTTTTCTATGAGGAAAGGCGAGAATTTGGCTAGGCATACCTCCTCCAGAGATTCAATAACAATGAATCTGAGAAAGTCTGCAGACTCATTCTCCGAGTCTGATTCCGAAAGGATTCGTTTAGATTTTTTGTTTGAAGACACCATATATGCTGTATATTTTTCACTGGTCCTGCGCTCCACCACCCATCATGGAGTCCAACTTGTGTTGGGTATGAACTAAGGGGGTAACCCATTCACCTTAGTTGAGACGGGGATACGTGACCAGTATATTCGAGTTGAGGATAGGCTTCCGAGCCGTTGCCAATTTCAAGTTCTCAGCACTGGTCAAATTCCTTTTCTCAACACAATTGACCCTCAGCCACCGCCCTCTAGCAACTAACAGATAAGGGTTGGGAATTTGCAAATGCAGATTTAAAATTACGGTCGAGATAAAATATAGAGGTGCTAGGGCTTGACATGACCAACCGATTGATCGGATCGGGCCCAATCCGACCGCCCATCAGACCAAGTAAGGACCAAAGTGGTGTGTTGCAAGCCATTGATCACTCTGTCGCCGAAGCAATGACTGCCCAACCACCAGGGTTCCATCCTAGCGCCTTACAGGTTGCCACCCACGGCCAACAGATGGCCTCATTTAGTGGGGGTCTTATCCCTTTGCAGACGTGCAGTCGGCATATTCTACAGCCCCGGCCGACAGGGCGGTCCTGAAGAGAAAATTTCGAAGAAATTTCAAGACACATTCACCTAGATTCTTATTCATGCGTATTTTTTCAATGCAGACGTATAATGTGAGTATATATTTATATATGTATATATATATATGTGTGTGTGTGTGTGTGTGTGTTTTATTATCATTTTACTCCGGGGGAGTTTTTCACACCAGCGTTAACTGGTTGTCTTTCACTAGAGTCTGAGCGACAAGTCTCCACAGGTCTCAAGGACTCTTCTCAGTATTCTGGCTAATCTTAAGAATACTGTATTTGGATGGTCTCCATTCCTCCTCTGACATCCACTCCTTCCAGTCTTCTTTCCAAACCTCTGGGAACCGTTCCAAGCGCATCAACTACAATTGATATCACCGTCATCTTCATGTTGCAAAGTATTTTTTGTTCTCTAGCAAGGTTCAAGTATTTTTCAATCTTTTATTTTCACTCTGTGGTAGGCTGGAAAGGTAAAATCCATGACAGTGCAATTTGTTCATAATTGTGAATTAACTCGATGTCTAATCTTCTGTCTGGAATTCTATGATCGGTTTGTATCTCAAATTCCTAAAGAATTTTATGCGCCACATTCGATAGTAAGGATTTTGGTTTGGGTATATAGCATTTGGTAGAGTGATCTAAGTTCAATTTCTTTTACAATTCACTGAAGAAACTAGCGCAAATTGATCCTTTTGCGCTAATCTGCTGGATTCAATCATTATGTGATTAATCGTTTCATCTTTGTCACCACATTATCTACATTTCCTTTTCTGCTTTGTATTATTGATTTTCGCTTTTATATAATTTGGCCTAATAGATTTGCTTTGTGGTGCCATTCGAACAGATTAAACATCTCTGTTAAGGATTCTCTTTAGTTGCAATGTCCATGTCTTCAGGTGTGCAATCTCACCATTTTTCGCTTGAAATATACATACATTTGTCCATCTTCCTATATCTGTTTCCTAGTTTTTTGGGCTTTTTTGTTTATTCTTATTTTGTCAATGCTGTTACAGGCACAGAATTATTCAGTCTTTGTACTTAAAAAAGCTCGAGTTCTTCTATTGATGCATCTACACTATCTTCAATGTACGTAAGTGTTGTGGGAGCCTTACCAATCTTACCATAATGGACTCTTCTCACCGTTATTAGTACTAGAGATTTCGCTGCCAGAGGGCAGATCAATATCGGTGTTATCCGAACAGTACGGGACTTCTTTCCTTTTCTATGTAACTCTATCTTTCTTGTGTAATATAATCTGTAATCTAATATCCGTGTTTGTATTTTCATTAATGACCCTTTCCCGGGCCACAACAGTAAGACTAATTCTTCTTTTTTTTTTTTCATGACACAGTTTTTTCTATGTCATCTTTCGGGTGTAAGACTTTGTGTATAGTCATAAACTTTCTTGTCCTTTTATCTATTTATCTGAGTTCCATCTTTGTCCATTTTATGAATGATCCTCAGGATCTCTATTAGGGGTACTGCCTCGTAGTTTATTCCTTTTATGAGATTTATGCTGCCGAGCATGGTTTCGAGAAGCTTTCTCGTTCGTCTGAGATACTCTTTGGTTATTTTTTCTTTCATTTCCACTGGTGTGATTGTGTCCGCTTCGAATATTCCCAAGTACTGGTAATTTTCCTTTTCTCCAAGTGTTCTGATTCTTTCTTGATTTGACTGATTTACTCCTTCCGTTATTAGTTTTTTTTTGGCTTTTCATTATAGCATGGAACATTTTCTATACTAAATGCCATTCCTATAACTTGACTCAATATTCTTATTGTTTGTATTAAAGTTTCCAATTCGTTTTCATTTTTTTTTCAAACAGCTGGTCGTCCATGTGTATAAAGAATTTAATCTTTTCTTACGATTTACTAAATTTATCCTACCCAGGGCATTTTCTTAGTATGTGCATATATGACTATAGAAGAGAAGATAACTTACCCAGTGTGACAAAGCAAGCACGTTTATGTCTGTCGTGCAAAATCAGTGATACAGAGAGAAAGAGAGAGAGGGAGGGGGAGGGATACATGGCCGCCCTAATATCTCAATTTAAAAAAAAAACACACGGTCTCGAGTGAGGAGGATTTGCGAGAGTGGGATATGAACATTTTTTTGAAGCGAATGTACCGGCCGAGCATAAAAACGCCAAGAGCGGGAGAAAGGCTGAGGAAGCGACCAAGTGAAAACTTTCTTCTTAGAAGGAGAACGCGATCGAGTTTCAAATTGTAGCGGTGAAAGTGCATTTCCCTGGAGAAGCCTCTCTGCATTTTTACCACCAGTAATTTTTTTTCCACCTGCTGTTAATTCTAATTCCCAATTTTTCATGGCTTCCATGGTGAAATTTATTACTTTGTCAGATATCACGTACATTTTGAAGCAGTACCTTTTTGTAGAAAATCCACGTCACAGTTACATTTTTCTGCCTTGCTTTGCTCTCCCTGAGGATATGCTGATCAATGTATTGGAGATCACCTGTTCATTCTGTTCCCTTGTTGCATCGTTTTGGATTGTCAGAAAATAAATTGCGACTTACCTGCCAGTAACAGACCTCTTCTTTAATCTGTGCTGTTAGGATTTTCCATATCATTGGTAGACAAGTTATCGGTCTGTAGTTGCAGGAGATAGTTCCTTTTTGAGGTCTTTGCACAGTTGCATTCAATCATATACATCCATATATATGGATGTACGTGCATATATACGAATGCACACACACACACACACACACACACACACACACACACACACACACAGAGAGAGAGAGAGAGAGAGAGAGAATACACTCTTTTTAATACATACAAAAAACATATGCAGAGACCAAAGGATTTTACAGACAATTAAATCCAACAGGACATTTACAGACACAAAGCCTGGAATTAAACAGAATCACATCTCTATCAAAACAATCTTCTCAGTAAAAGCAAGAAATACAGACTATCCTTCGCATTATCAATCTCCTGAAGAACATCATAAAGTCTAAATTAAATGAAATAAAAATCAAAAATACCGCATGATTGGGTGTGTGTGATATATGAAAAAAAAAATATCGAGACTGAAGCTTTGAATATCTAAGATAAAACAAAAAATATTGTACATTTGAGCCATTTCTATGATATAAGGATCAAATCTAGACTATTGCCTCGACGTCTACATGAAGCTCAGATGGACTGGTATCAATTCTTGAGTGCACTACCTTCCATACTCACCAGACCCCCTTGCACTGAGCGACGTTGTCTTGTTTCGCTACCTCAAAATTTATCTAAAGAGAAAAACTTTTGGATGTGGTCAATCTTTAAGAAATGTTACGGTGCAAAGTCATATTATATGAAAAGGGCAACTTTAGATATTCTTTGATTTGAGGAAGACTCACTGAAGAATGTATGTTTAATTTCAGCGGGATTACTTTTATCAAAGCAAACATTTCGTTCATTTTTTATTTTTCTCATGATAAGAATTCATATCGTCTTGATAGGTTTTGAAACCTATTCGGTTATGTGTTTAAATGTTTGTATATCAGGGGAAAATAAACCAGATGCTTTAGATGCAATTTTGCTATTGTGAATTAGTTGATCCTCATAAAGTTAATTTGAAACTTACTCTTAACCTATCAGTTCTTTGGTTTCGTTTTAAAATGATCTATTTATTGGATATCAAGTTATCTATTCTTAATGCGTTGTCTATTTAGCTCGTTTTTACTGATACTCACCAAAAGAACATTCGAGTATACATGGAAAGTTCCCAAAAAACATTGTCGCTAGTCCATGGATTCAATTGACTAATAAACGATGAAATTATTTGAGGTTAATTGATCTGGCCAGTTATCGTAACTTCTGCAGAGGGTCCACCCCACAACATAAAAAGGTGTCCTGGGTATGACACTAAACGCATCCAGTGGTGAGCCACTAGTTCTGCCATTTACTCCCAGGTGTACTCAGATTCACAGTGATGGTAATTGCTAGGGTCTCACCTATGGCTAAACTCAATCGGTTTTGAAAATTATCAATATTTGTTAGCAATACATGCAACCCTATGAATGTGTGCAAATGAATGGTTATTATTATGTATTATTTACTATAAACAATATAATAAAGAATAACTCATTTTTATTATATTGGGGTACTTGAAACCATAGTCTTTGGGATAACTATTCGTATTAAATTTGATATCGTAAAACTGGGCATAAATAAATAATAGACTAATAAAAAAAAGTGCAATTTTTAAAAAATATAATCAAACATTGAAAATATGAAAATGACCATAAACAAAAATGGTTGATTGGTTGGTTTTTATGGCTTAACAACACTTCTTGCTTATTTAATGTCCAATCCTATATATATATATATATATATATATATATATATATATATATATATTAATTATGGACTTGTCTTTAATTGGAATCATTTTGAGATGAGGCTTCTTAATCTGAGAATTAATTTTTATTTATTGCGGACTTTTTTGTCCTCATCTTGGTAGGGTTTTTTTTTTGTGTTGTTTCTTCTTTCACTACGTTTCGGCCAAATTTCCCCTATGGCCTTCTTCAGGTGATTTACCACAACCTCGGATAGGAATGCTGAGTCTTGTAACCGTATCCCTAGTAATTACTGCCTTCCATAGTTGTTGTCAGCGGATACAGGCGTTGAGTCTCTACGGTTCCAAGTGAGCATTGTCAGAAGATAGTGGTTTCAAATCCTACCCAAGCCGGCCAGAGGTTTACTTGGTCAAAAACGTGGTGCGATAGACAACAACTATGGAAGGCAGTAATTACTGGGGATACGGTTACAAGACTCAGCATTCCTATCCGAGGTCGCGGTAAATCACCTGAAGAAGGCCAGAGGTGAAATTTGGCCGAAACGAAGTGAAAGAAGAAACAACACAAAAAAAAACTACTAAGATGAGGACAAAAAAGTCCGCAATAAAAAAAAATTAATCCTCATTAATTATGGAGAATTTTACTGGCTGTTTGGCATAACGTTTAGAGTAGTCCGCCAACGGTCCGGGAGACTTTCGTTCAATCCGTGGTCGAATCAAACCAAAGACTCAAAAGTTGTGACTCGATGCCTCCTTGCTTAACACTCAACATTATAAGGTACGGATCAAGGTTAAATGGAGCAACTCAGGGAAAGGAGTAGCGCCTTTCCCGATACCTCAGTGTAGTAGCTACTGAAAAGGGGGCCTTAGGGTCACCCTCAACTACTGTCGGCTAACTTACTTGCTTATGGATGATTTGTAAACGAATAGTTTGTAGGTAACAGTTTAAATAAGCTAGACCTCATTTTTTTTTTTTTTTTTTTTTTTGCGTACAGTTAAATGGTTAAACCAATTCTATTTAGCCCATAGATAAGACTTTAACAGCTACTACCATTCCGGGTCAGAGGGGACCTGGGAATAATAACTATGAGGGAGTATGCCACATTCCCCAAGGATCCATGACTGGAGCCTCACAACCAGATTGTTTACTGTCATTTTCAGGACATTCTTATTGCTCTGCAGAGGTATATTAGGCGTATTCTACAGTCTCAGCCAACTGGGCTGATTGCAACCAAATATTTATAAATGAATTACAGTTCGGCAATAAATAACCCATAAGGATTTGACACGCTCTTTAACAAATTGACCAGACTAAATCAAAATAATTGATGAGCCAAATCACACAGGCATACACAGGCACACACGTTCACGTCAAGTCTCTTTTATGAATAAATATTTGAACTCTTCGGATGTGTTTTGACTTATATACACAGTTTTCGTCCAAACACTACAATATATGCAATAAACAGATCCCAGTGGTCATATCGATCTGAAAAAAATCTTTATTTTAAGCACAGTTCTTAAAAGATCAATATCTTTCTCGTTATACCTAGTTTAAATAATAAAACACTGTGTGTGAATGAATTGAATATAATATATCGTTTAATCATTTTGATTCGTACAAGGGATGATACAAAAGTACAATCTCCTGTTTATTCCAAGTAAACTGAAATAAATGCACAGAGCACATTCACACCGGTGAATTGAGTGAATTTTCCGCTACAAAACATTATTTTCTCCACATAATCACCACGATTTTCCTAGCCTCTTTGGCAGCAAGGACAATAGATCACATGCCACGATCGTAAGAAGCTCACTCAAAAAGCTATACGTACTATTCTTTTAACCGTCCTAATATGTTAATAGTGGATGTTGATAAGAAGATAGTAGAAACCGATCTTCACGGCAATAACCCACAATTGTATATAAAAAGTAAGTAAAGTTGGCGAATTTAGTCGAGGGTGACCTGAATGCTCCTTTTTCAATAGCTACTAAACCAAGGTGGTGGGAGGGCACTACTCCATTCCCTGGATTGCTCCACTTTACCCTTGATCCTTACCTTATAATACTGAGTGTTTAGCAAGGTGGCATCAAGTACAATTTTTTTAGTTTTAGGTATGACTCTACCGGGGATTGAACCCCGGTCTCCCGTACCATTGGCGAACATGTGTGTGTGTGTGTGTGTGTGCTAATGTTATGTATATATATCTGAAACCATATAACAATATGAAATGTGTTTATTTAAAATTTTTGCATTAAATAAGGCATAATAAGTTGATATACTTATAAAAAATAAAACGCTCACTCATACAAATGTATATACATATATATATATATATATACACAAACACACATATATAGTAAACCATTGGTACAGAGTCTACGGTGCTTGGTGACCGTCAGTTTCTCTCCTTTGCAATCAATGGACCAAGACCATGGCTACTCTATCATATCTTTGATCTGCATGTGTTCACTGATATTAAGCATATGTTATTTATAAATATAGTAAACTGCATCACACACAAACACACACACACAGAGTTTATATAGTTATATGGTTTAAAATGTATATACATCACACACACACACTATATAATATACTTATATATACACACAAACACACATTCACGCACACACTAACACACACACACACACACGCACACACACACATATATATATATATATATATATAGAAAGTAGACATCTGTTACATTAATAACTCCAAGTAATCCTTAAAGTAAGCGTTTTTATGACGATTTTAAGTTAGCTTTGTTCTCAGAAAATTGAGGACTTTTTAATCATAAGTACTAACAAAAAATCATATATATATATATATATATATATATATATATATAATTGCAAGATTGATGTAGATGAGGAAAATTTGTAAGAAAAAGTGCTCGATGCTCTGATCGCAGACCAGGTATAAAGGCTAAAAATATTATGAACACTAAAAGCCCGTTACTTTAAGTTTCATGAAGTATGCAGCATTATATATACATATATATATATATATATATATATATATATATATATATATACTGAGATAGATATGCATGCATGCTTGTATCTATCTAATCTAAATCCATACCCAACCATGCTGACACATACATTAATATACTATTTTACATCTCAATACACACACACACAAATATATATATATATATATATTAGCTGAACTTATGTCTATTTTTTGGCGGCCTGTGCGTGTCTTTTAAGGACCTTTGCACGCACGCAATCTTTAGTTTCTAATGCACCGTGTGATCATTTGTGGCTCCATCGAATCCGAAAACCTAAAGAAAAACAGATTAAATGTGGTGGCAATCGGAGGATAATTGAGTTACTTCGACCCCCGGATATCGCCGTTACGTTAAATTGTATATGAGATGAGCAGGTGCTCAAGCAGTGACATCAGCTTGCTGCTCAATCGTGCGAGACCCCTTACGTCAACAACAAATATTATGGCGAATGCCGTGCTGCTTGAGTGAATCTCATATTTTGATTCATTTCTTTCTTTTTTTTTTCTTTCTATACCTCCGAGATAAAAGAATTTTTCACTATTTTCTGAAATCGTCTTTTTCTGACTCGTCTTCATATTTCTTTCAAGCACTTTTCTTTCCATTTGGGCGCCACTTTAGCCTTGCAGATCGTTGTTTGTGAGTTTGATTCTCACGGGGTCTTTAATATTTCAGGTCTTGGATGGTTGGTTTGCTGGGTTTTATGGCATATAAACCCGTATAGGATATTTAACGCCAAATCCATTTTTATGCAAATAGTCAGTTCTATTTCAAACAACTCAGTTTAGCATGAGTACACCATTTAATTATCAAAAACATTTCTATTTCAAACTATTCAGTTTATTCAAACAATTCTAATTCAGCTAATTTTCTTTACTCACAGTTAAATGTCAAAACAGTTCTATATATAACAATCCAGTCCAGTGTAAATACAGTTTCAATGTCAAAAACAGTTCCATTTCAAACTATTCCTTTTAGTATAAGAACGCAGTCTAAATGTAAATACAGTTTAATTGTCAAAGACATTTGTATTTCAAGCTATTCAGTTTAGTCAAACAGTTCTAATTCAAACAATTCAGTTTAGCATAAGTATGCAGTTAGTTATATTTAACCCATAGATAGACCCCGGGTCCACTCTGGCCCATTCCGGGCCAGAGTGGACCCGGGAGCAATGACAATGAAGGGGTACTCCGCATTTTCAGGTCTTGTGTCGAGCTTAGTTTAGTAATAACAAAATGACAACCCTTTTTAATGCTTAACCATATTTTATCATTTTCCTTGTGGTAAAATACTTAGAAATCTAGACTAGCAGAACATTATTAAAAGGTTCAATTCTCCGTAAGTATTACACATTTTTAGCTTCGTATCAAACTTAACAAACTTGATAATTGAAAACCAATACAAAAGCTGGGCGTTCAGCGAAGTATAATGGTTGGTGAATTCGGGTAGAAGACCATTACTAGTGAGTTTAATGGGTCTTTAATAGTTCTGGCCTTGTGCCATGATAGATCTTTTTATAAAAAAAATGACTACCTTTTTTTGCCGGGTGCTTGTGGTGTAATGTTTTACATCGTTGTTTTACATCCGGCGACCCGCGTTCAAACCCTTACTGAGGTTGTTTGCGTTTCCATTTGCGTTAATACCGCTTCGATAAAGGTATTAATCCAATTATTTTCCTAATAGCCATAGGTAGGGCAAACTGAGCTCTTTATGCTAATTATCTGTGCTAAACAGAATTGTCTGAAATAAAACTGTTTTTAAATCCAACTGTGTGTAAATAAATGACTGATGTTTAATTGAATTGTTTGTGATACATAACAATACTTGAAACCATTTAACTTTGTTGACTAAACTGAATTGCTTGAAATAGAAATGTTTTTGACATTTAAATTGTGTATTTATGCGAAACTAAATTATTTGAAAAAGAAGTATTTTTATGTAAAAGATGGATTTGGTATTAAATAACCTAGAATGGTTGATATGCCATAAAACCAAACCAAACTAAACTAAGGTTAAAGATCTCATAAAAATTAGCAACCAATCTAGAAGGAAAACTGAATTCAGACTTGTTGTCCACCACTTTAAAATTGACGTTGTGCCGCATCCTAGTGGGAGGGTTGGGTAAATACAATCTTTCTTCCATGATTAAAAAACTTTTCTTTCGTTTTTATAGTTTTCACCTTCTTTTTGATTATTTTTCTTTTTAATTTTTTGCTTATATTTCTTATATCTTTTTTTTCTTTTTTTCCTTCACACTCGTTAAGTTCCTTTTCATTTATTTAAATTAAACATTTTGTCATTTTGTTTCCTTTCTGCATTCACTCAAAAGTTTATTATCCAAAGAAGGGGATTCAATGTTTAGTGGTAGAGAAAATGAAATAAGAGAGCCGAGTTAGGATTCAAGCTCAAGCGATTTCCTCTCTCTTCCCACAGATGTCTCTATTAAATGTATGAATCTATCTCATCTCATGCTATTGGGCAAAATAATCAAGCAAATTTGGCTTCTACCTTTCACAAGCAAACATTCTAGGAGAAGCTCTGAATTCTAAAATCAGATGGATACGGAACCAGCGACTTCATTCCATAAAAACTAACTGCAATTGAAACCTCCAGGATTAGTGTTTGACCGACAACCAGTTGACCGTAGGTATCTCACAAAGACCAAAATTGCAATGGTAAGGTCTCGATCCGGGGAAAAATCCTCAGAGCCTGACTTACCATTTATTAACCACGTCTTGAACGCAGAAGAGACCACGGTCGCACAGTTGTTTGATTGTAGGAAACTAAACCGAGTTTTATGTATGGTAAACATGGTATATATATATATATATATATATATATATATATATATATATAAATATATATATATATATATATATATATATATATATATATATATATATATATATTGTATATATGGTATGTAATGCTAGGTGAAAAAAAACACTCATATAATTACCTTAAACTAGCTAAACCAGGAAAATTACATGGTTTAATTTCTATTTACATAAATAATATCACAAAATGTAAGCAGGTATATATCTAGTATCATAAAATATAATCACATATTCAGTTATATAAACAATATCAACCCCTTTCAGCAGAGTCTCTATAATAGACCAACTGCAACTCTTCAGATGAGTAAGACCCAACCAAGGAGGCGACTTGTTTGTTGTGGGTGGCAACCCGTAATGCTTAAGGATTGGAGCCTGAAGCAATCCAACCGAAATGGTCATGTGACTTGCCATGCTTCACTTTGGCCTTTACTGGGCTAGGCGATCGTTCGGAGAGGACCGATCCGATCAAACGACTGGTCATATAGCACCTATATGATTGTCGCGACTGTATTGCTCTTGCAGTAAAAAAGCGCCCAACTCTGTTTTATCTTAAAAATGCTAAAAATGTTGGTGATTGGGGATCAGTTACACTGAGATAGCAATACCTGAAACCATGTTTCAAACAAATGATTAATATTAAAAAAAGAATTATTTGCGCTAAATAGCATTACTTGAAATCATTTGACTGAGTGCAAACAAAAGATTATTAAATAAATGTAATTATTAATGATAGATGACAATACTTAAAACCATCTCATTTCCTGGGTAGGACAGTAAACTGCATCTGGTGATGAAGCTCTAGTCTTAGAATTTGGGGAATGGGGAGTACCCCTTCATTACTATTACTCCCACGTCCGCTTTGACCCGGAGTGATAGTAATTGCTAGGGTCCCAACAATAGGTCTAATAGAACAGTTCAATCATTAACGAGGGATTAATATTATTATTTATTTGAAACCTTACAGCTGTGTGCAGGCCATATTAAGTATGAATACTTGATAAATAAAACTACTAATGTTAAAAATCAAAACTTGAAACCATTCAATTGTGTGCGAATATATGATTAATATCAATGAGATTTATAATTGTTAACAGTACTTAAACCATAAAAGGGTAAGCAAACAAATGAGCTTTGGTTCGTTTAAAATTAATCTTACTTACGAACCATTCGGAAACAAATCATATATATAAGTATATATATATATATGCAAATTTCATTAAACATAATAGACATTTTATGTCTACATATTTTCTTCTGGATCCGTTCGAATTCCCGTATTACTTTTATCGTATTCGGGGGGAATTGATTTAGGTATTGTCCATAGTTGTATGTATCCCTTGTACTTTCTGCCCGACTTTGGGCCATCGTCAGGGGAGAATCTATTACAAAAGAGATGTAACTTTTGTTTTAGAAAATTACTACGGTGTAAGGGCGTCTTTGCCGTTAAAGATTATGGCGTTTGCTTTTAAATGTAATTCTATAATTAGTGCCAATAGCTAAAGACATTTAAGTACATTAGCACTGGTTCGAAAATTAATTCTATTGAGTGTTGGTTGCAGGTTTCTAATATGTAATGCTTCGAGAATCTGAAGTTTTTGTTTATTATTTTGATTTTCTAATATTATTGTGTTGTCGGTGAGAATTTTCCGTAGTTGTGTTGTTGGGCATGAATGTTTTTTTAAATGCTGAGCTATTGAACTTGTGTCAGAAAGGTGCATTGTAAGTCTCCTCGACAGGGTAGTTGAGGTTAAACCAACATATATATTATTATTATCAGAGATACAATCTCCTAAAGGACATTTAAATTTATATATAACGTTGGTTTTTTGCAAAACCCCAATCAAGGGAGAGGAATTATTTCTAATGACTAAATTCGAGGTTTTAAACTTATTATAATAAATAAAAAGTTTTATTTTTTTTATTAGGATCAGTGGGGAGTATGTTTTTGTGAATCAATGTTTTCAATATTTTTTTCATCGGATTTATAATTGTAGTGCATTTGGTTACGATAAAAAAGTTTGATATATGTTTGTTGACTGGATGGAGTAGTACACTGTTTATTTTGTGGGTTAACATTTTTGATCATACGTTTAATTTGTTCAACAACAATATAGTTAGGAAACCCATTATTGATGAGAGCCTGTTTTAAGTTTTCTACCTCTTAATCTCCTCCTCCAAGACAATATTTTATAAAGTTTAAAACCTCGAATATATATATAATCTTTAACGGCAAAGACGCCCTTACACCGTAGTAATATGCTAAAACAAAAGTTACATCACTTTTGTAATAGATCTTCCCCCGATGATGGCCCAAAGTCGGGCAGAAAGTACTAGGGATACATACAACTATGGACAATACATAAATCTATTCCCCCCGAATACGATAAAAGTAATACGGGAATTCGAAGAGATCCAGAAGAAAATATGTAGACATAAAATGTCTATTATGTTTAATGAAATTTGAATTAACGAAGAAATGCTGCCTAAATATACATATATATATATATATATATATATATATATAGAGAGAGAGGGGGGGTGATAGAGAGAGTGAGATATAGTCTGCTGACCTCCCAAATTATATACACTACTGGAAAGGAAAAATCTCGGTAAATCTTTTAATACGAAATTGAGTATTGAAATATACAGATTTTTCCTTTCCTGAATACGTATATATATTTTGGCAAACTGAATATATATATATATATATATATATATATATATATATATATATATATATATATATATATATAAAAACAGAAGAAAAAAAATCACTTTCTTGGCACCATTAAAAATTTATTTCAGGCTCTAATAAATTCTTATTTTTTATTCTTATTTTTAGTTTTTAAATTAAAATGATCAATTTCATCTATTTATTAAACAAGAAAAAAATTAATAAAAATTGAAGATGTTATATCTATTATTATTTTTCATTTATATTTATATATTCTAAAAAAGCCCATTATCCAAAAATTTTAAATATATATATATATATATATATATATATATATATATATATATATATATATATATATTTTAATATTTTAATATATATATAATATTTTAATATATATATTTTAATATTTTAAATATATATATATATATATATATATATATATATATATATATTTATATATATATACACGTATAATATCTTCAACTTTTGTTAATATTTTTAGTTTAATAAATAGATAAAATAAATTATTCTACGTTTAGAAAATAAGAAATAAAAATTTTTTTCAAATTCCATTCTCGCCGGAAGCAATATGAAAACATGAAATTATAATTTTGAATATTTCATCTGAAGATGGTTTTTATAAAGCTCATAAATTAAACTTTTAAGAATTTATAAGAGCCTGAAATAAATTTATAATTATACCGAGAAAGTGATTTTTTTCTTTTGTCTTAATATAAAAGATTTTTTAGCTCTGCACATTGAGTGTTGATGTATCGTTAATCCCAAATTAATCATACATCAGTAGCCATTATTGGATACTCCTACCCCTTGGATTTCCTCCTTGGATCAGATAAATAGATAGATAGATACAAACGATTGATTTATTGCTAATTAAATATTCCAATTCAACGTTATGATTAAGGAAAGTTTTGCAACTTACAGAGTATGTATCTTTTTATATATGATAATATACCCACGTATTTTTTGGTTAAACCATCTTCAGTGTGGCTTATAACAAACGTTAAATTCATTCATCTGAAAAATATTTTCATGTGAATAAAATGTGATAGATAGATAGATAGATAGATAATGAATTAATTAAACTGATAAACAAAACAACCAAGAAGGAAATTTTACTCATTTAAAATTTAAGAATATATAATACTTTACACAGATATAATTCTCCTTTTAGTGTCTTGTATTTCTTCAATGTTGGATTGCAGAGCTTTCATGTCAACATTAAAATTATACGAAAATAATTGTTAGAGTTTTACCGCAAAATAATTTAATGACTTTTTAAGTTCTGATATTCATTAGTTGTAATTGCATTTACACATCATTACCTGAGACAATACGAAACCTAGTGGAGAAAATTTCGCGTATGCGTATTTGCTTTTTTAAAAATAGCAACTTTTATTTCCGATTTTTATGTGGTTGTTGTATTTCAGCAAAAGAGCGTAGTGAAGAACAGGTGGCTGGGACAGGTGTCGAGGGGAAGAAGTTGCAGCGGGGAGTATTGTTGAGCTAAAAATTAGTTTAGTAACTCGGTTTCCTGTTTAGCTGTGTAATAAATGCACACGGTCACGTGTTTGGGAGAAGATTTCAATTATTTCATTTTTTTTCTTTTCTTCAATTAGCGGGACATGCAAAATCTTGAAGTCGAAACTATGTAGGTAGTCACAACAACATCTATATATAGGTACAGACACTATTACAGCTAAGCAGTTACCTCAATTATTTTTTATTTCTTTAATGTGAGGTCACTTCGTTTGGTGTAATGTTTCGCAGACCAATGTTAGAGAATTCCGTTTTCCCTAGGTGCTGTATACTTCTGGTTTTAGACCAAATTAAGATAAGCTTAGGAAAGACATTTACTTCTCCCTTGCGTCACTGGTAGGGTGTGACACAAGGCTATTTTAAAGTGGAGTACTTCTGGTTTGAATTCAGAGTTTTTCTTCGGTTTGACTAGCTCCATTACCGAGGCTAAAGAACTCCGGCTACCCTTCTCTGCGGTAAGGAGAGATGGTCGTGTAATGGATGGCAAGCTAGTTTTCAGATCCATTGCGAATAGATAGTGAGTTTGTTCCTCACTGGAAGCCCTATATTTGAGCCCTTGTGTCGAGTCTAAGTTATGCTTTGGTTTGAGTGAGGCACCTTATGAGGTTTAAGGGTTTATAAACTAAACTGGCAGAGTATTGTTAGTGAGTTCAAGTCTCACTTGGTGCTCCATTCATCCGGTCTTCTACCACGACTATGTAAACTTTAGTTAATATATATATTTACTTATCCTTCCACACGATTGTCATGCGACATAAGGTTAATTTTTTAAGCGAAGGTTAACAGGTTTGAATTCAAACATAACCTTCTCCTAAATCGGTTGCCATATAAAGGCTAAAGAGCCAAAAATACTTCATTATTTGCCCAGAGCTAAAAAAGAGAACATGTAGATGCATAACTTTCTAAAGAGTGTTAATGACTTGTGAAACGCGAACTGCCTCATCCAGGTTTGAACTTCGGTCACCGGAGCCATTTCCTACGACGGTAACCATTATACCACGAGTACCCACATAAAGAAAGAAAGAAAATCTTTGTTAATTATCTAGACCGATTGTTGAAGAAACTGTTTACTCCTGTGTAAAATTCCCTTTTCAGCAAATATCTTTTGTTTCTTCTCTTATAATCCAATTTCTATTATAGTTGTCTCTGTTTTTCTTCTGTTGCCATATTTCTAATTACAGCTCTTCATTACAGCTACATTAAAAACAAGATTATGTTCTCAAGTGTCACATTCATCAACTTGATCCTTCTGTCATTTCACTTTTTATTAATAATCTTCGGGGTTTTTTTTCTTCTAGCTTTTATTTCCTTAAAAAGCAACGGGACTATAAGTTTATGATTGCTCAAACTATAAAACAGTATTACTCGAAATCTGAACCTTTTAACGTGATATGCACCTGCTGCTTACTGACTTGTACATTATAGAAAGTTGAAATTAGAGTTTCATTTAGCCTGTTACGATAATTTCCACCATGAATACGATGATTAAACATTTAAAATTAATACTGGGTGAGATTTATGTCAGTGTGGCTGAAGCTATTCAGTTACACTTGATAGAATTTTCATGTATGTGTTCGTAATTTTCCCAAAAGCAGACATAAAAATTACAATTGTTTTTTTTTTTTATTTTTTCACTAAAAAATATTTGTAAGTTATGATGACAGAAATTCCTCTTAAAAAATACGGATTTTTTTTTTCACACTTGACTTCGCTGTAGATTTTGAATTATTCAAATAGACATTGACTGCATTGACAAACAAATGATCGTGACATTTTAATATCAGGGGGCAGTGATCAAGGCTGCAAGAAAAATAATAATTCAGAGATGAACGAGGAGGGTGGGTTTCAGTAGGTGCTGGGTCTGACAGTTTTTAGCTAAATTTTGATCTGAAATTTTCATTAACGTTTGATCTATGGGATCAATGGAGAAACATTAAGTGCATTGACAAAAAAGAACATAATACAAAAAAATATTTGTTGTGCAAAAACTGTTTTTTCAATCTTTTGGACTGATATATATATATATATATATATATATATATGTGTGTGTGTGTGTGTGTGTGTGTGTGTGTGTGTGTGTGTGTGTGTGTGTACGCATATATATAATGGCCTTAAAAAAAGAAAGAAAGAGACGAATGGACAGATAGGCAGACAGATACAAGAAGAGAAAGACGGAGAGACAGAGATTGAGACAGATAGAGAAACATCAGACAAGCAGACAAAAAGACTGAGATAGACACAAAAGAAATCTAACCTTGCTGGGATAAGGTTGTACAGCATCCCCATAGTTAAGAAGAAATCTATCAATTTTGTACATAGTTTTCTTCTACAAACAAGATACAAAGATATTGTTATTCCGATAACGCATTTTACTGTAAAAAATGTATCATTAGTTACTATTTATTGATAAACGTTGAAACTCAAAAGATATGTAGCCAGGTCGGCCGGAGCCGCAGAACATACCGACTAGCATCTCTCCAGAGAGTTAAGATTCCCCCAACGAGTGTCATGGATATGACACCTTACTATCTGACGAAAAGACTCCAGTAATGCTGGAACTTTGGGGAATGCAGAGTATGCCTTTACTGCCATCGCTCCCAGGTCCACTCAGGCCTCGAGTAATAGCACCTGATAAGGTCCTATCTATGGATCAAGGAAAACTAAACAATGTACATATGGTAAACTGAATTGTTTGAAATAGAACTGCTTTAACATTTAAATTGTGTACTTATGCTAAGCTGAATTGTTTGAGATAGACCAGTTTTTACATCTAAACTGTGTACTTATGCTAAAATGAATTGTTTGAAATAGAATTGTTAATATGTATAAAAATGGATTTGGCATTAAATAACCTACAATGGTTAATGTGCCATAAAACCAAACAATTCAAAAATATGAATATGTAACTGTTCAAATTAAAAACCAATAACATATGTTTTTATTGTATAATGTACGTTGTATAATGGTTATCGTCGTCAGAAAATGAATTCGGCGATCCGAGTTCAAATCCCAGACAAGACTGTTTGCATTTAACATAGTGCTAATACACTTTGAGAAAATATGCATCCAACTATTCTCTCTCCATCTATGGGTAAATAGTAGATCAGATTGGGCTCTTTAATTTTGGTATGGTAACCAGTCAAGGTAAAGTAAAATTCTGAATGTTAAACCTGTTCAAATCCATTTAAAAATTGATCCTGTGTCGCATCCTGCTCGTGGCCTTAGAGTTGGTCAAATACATTTGATGTTGAACTAGAAATAGTAAAATTCTGGTATTTTGAGTTTACATGAAAATTGAGATGTATTACTTTATGGGCGCTTACGGTATACGTGTGTTGAATTTTATGAAATTTACTGCATTGTCAAAAGATGAGATTTTGGTGAAAAAGAAATACTTGTGCATTGAAATGGGTTTCCAAATAGCTCTCTTCAAAAGATCAGCTTTAACCGTCTATCTCATGACACAAAGCCGTTTCTGAACTCGGTGAGTGTGAGAGAGATAGACAGAGAGAAAGGTTATCTTTTGTACGAAACACAAAGGAATTTACGTCAGAGGAATTAATAAATCACGATTGATATATTTCAGGAAAAATTATAATTGTGCCCGTGGTGTAATGGTTATCGTCACAGGATATGAACACGGCGACACGGGTTCAAATCCTGGACCTGACTGATTGCATTTCACATAGCACTAATACCCTTGGGAAAGGTATTAATCCAATTATTCTCCCTCCAGCTATGGGTAAATAGTAGGACAGACTGGGTTCTTCAGCCTTGGTGAGGCAACTAGTCTAGGAGAAGGAAAACACTTAATTCAAACCTGTTAAACTCCGCTTAAAAATTAACCTTGTGTCATATCCTGCCCGAGCGGAGGGGTTGGGTAAATAGGATAATTGTGATTGAATTTGTATTTAATCATTAAAAAACAAAACACAGTTATGTTTCAACAAAAATCAACCAGACTTACTATCAAACTAAATGCAAAGATTGATTAATTAATTTCTCTCTTTAATGGCGTATCAATTTGCATGGGTTATTTAATGCCAAGCCATTCTTACAGAAGCAGAGTAATGGTACTAATTAATCTATAGCTTGGGGTGGATAAAGTGGTTCATATATTTTCCATGAGTATGAGATCGAAAGTGAACGTATTAGCGAAGCTGGAGTTCGAAATCGATTATTACGATGTCACAAGGGCACCTCTGGTGGTGTAACGGTTAGCAAGCTAGACTAGCAAACCTACACGAGTGAGTTCGAGTCTCATTGGGCGCCCCATTCATTCGGCCTTGTGCCACATCAAAGCAAAAAGCTTTGTAAATTACTATTACGGTGTCACAGTTGAGCATGAAGCCCATTATGACACGGATATATCCCTTAAAGACAAAGAGAAAATTGAAATATGATATGAAAATAAATAAGTTAAAAAAGAGCACTATAAAAGATAGATAAAATACTTAATGTATTCGGGCATACCAAGAGTATTTTCATTTTTACACAATTTTACTCAAAATTATTTTCCAGGTAAACATCTAAAGACTATGTGGCGAAATTATTAAATTGCACAACTGCAGTTATTCGGCACGGATATTTTTGGCATTAAGTAAAGTAACGTTGGCGACCATAATCGAGGGCGACCAGAGGGCTCCCTTCTCAATAACTACTACACCGAGGTATAGGGGAGGGCGCTACTCCTTTCCCTGGTTGCTCCACCTTACCCTTGATGCTTACCTTATAATGCAGTGTTTTAAGCAAGGAGGTATCAAGTACCATTTTTAAAGTCTTTGATATGACAAGACATGGGATTGAAACCAGGTCTCCCGGACCATTGGCGAACACTCTACCCACTAGGCTAATATAACCCATAAAAGTTATACCTGGAGCGCTGTGGAATGTGAAGTTCATTCTCATTGCCATTATTCCCTCGTCTACTCTGTTAGGGTCGCATCTATAAGCCAAATAAGAATAATTAATCATTTAACAACGTGCAAACAATAAACAGCAGTAACTGAAACCATTTAACTGTATGCAAAAAAGTATTAATATTTAATAGAATTATTAATGTTGGAAAATAATTTATGAAACCATTCAACTGTGTACAAACAGCTGAGCTCTGTCTCGTTTAAGAATAATGTTACTGAAAAAGTATTCACTTACAAATCATAATATATATATACATATATATACGTGGTGCATTCAATAAGTTTCCAGACTTTGTTGTACAGGCATTTAAAATTGTCGTATACTCTTGAAAATTCAGTATGTTATTGCTATACATCTTATGAGATGACTGACCAATTTTTATGATTTCAGGTTCAAATTAACAGCTACAGCAACAATTGGAATACATCCTACTAAACCCTGATTGTCATAGCTGGTGAATTTCAAAAATGCAATCTGGACGTGAGGACACTTTAGAAGAACGATATGCCAAAAATTATGTTTTAAACTTGAAAAATGCCACAGAAACGTATGGAATGCTTCAGACTACTTTTGAACTATCCTTGCATGAATCGAGCATGAGTTTCTGAGTGGCATAAGAGATTCAAGGAAGGCAGGGAGTCTGTGAGGGATGATGAGAGGTGTGGGAGGAGTAAGGAAGTCAGTAGACGAGAATTTATTGGCCAAAAGGTTAGGGCAAGGGTTAGGGTTACTATGTTGAGGTTTTAAGGGAGTTCAGCAAGAGATTCCATCGGAAGAGGCCAGCACTCTTCAAATCGGGTCAGAGCCATTTCCACCAGGACAATGCACCAGTCCACAACTCCATCCTTGTCACAGACTATTTGACCAAGGTGGGCATCAGGACAGTTCCTCACCCTCCCTATTGTCCAGACGTTGCTCCCTGTGACTTTTGGTTATTCCCTAAGCTCAGAGGCTGTCGTTATGAGACAATTGAGGAGATGAAAGAGGCTGTGACAAAGGTCATTGACACGCTCACACAAGAGGACTTTGATGGGGCCTTCCAGAGGTTCTTGGAACGGCACAACAAGTGCATTGCAGTCGGAGGAGATTTCTTCGAAGGGGATTAGAGTTTCACGAGTGTACTATCAATAAAAGACCCCATTCGAAAAAAATCTGGAAACTTATTTAATAATCCTCGTATATATATATTTACATATATATAATCAGCATTTGGAATTGAATAACCCTCTAAGTTTGACATGCTTTAATACCCAACCAAGCAGGAAATTCTATATATATCTATATAACCAGAATTATATATAAGTAAATTTGACGACCTTAGTCGTGGGTGAGATGAAGGTTCCCTTTCCAATAGCTACTACACTGAGCTATAGGGGAAGGCGCTACTTCATTCTCTGGATTGTTCCACTTTACCCTTGATCCTTACCTAATCGTGCTGAGTCCTAAGTAAGTCAGCATCAAGTACCATTTTTGAGTCTCTTGTTTGACTCCACATGGGATTGAACCCCGGGCTTCCAGGCCATTGGCAAACACTCGACTCATTAGGCCAATATATATATATACAAGGAAACTTTTTTGGCAAATTCAATAATTTATCTTTTCAAGAAATGTTCTCAAAGGTCAAAAACGAAAACAGAGACGAAATAAAATCCCAAAATTTAGATTTTAAAAATCTCGTAAATACAATCAAATATTCATTACTGACATTTATAAGTGAATTTTCATGCATCGATTTTGGTGAATTGAGTTTTCTTTTATTATGTACTTGCAGAAATACCCGTCATTGACAGGGATCAGAAAGTGCCTTCAAAAGTTGCACTCTAATATATGAAAGTTACAGCTTCGATATTATTGAATGTTTTGAATCTCTACAAGCTCTAATTGCCAGGCGTCAGTTCAAAAACAATTATATAGACTAATATATTTTATTGAATTAAATACTCATTTTTTCTATTATAATATTAAGAATCATGTAGATTATAAATCTCTATTCATTCTTTAAACTCAAAAGAAAGGAATCCTTGTCTTGTTTAAAAAAAGCGCTTCCTTTCAAGCAGATATAATCATGGTAACATAAAAACTTCTTATTCTTTATATCAATATTTTGGTTTAACAATTGAAGCAGCCATTACATAGTTTGCGGTTTTTGTATGTAATATGCAAGTAAATAAAAACTTGAGAAAATTATAAAAACATACATATTGCAATGTTTATTCAAGAATCATAACAAAAACAAACAATTAAATATATATTATCATAGTAATTTAACATCTTCATTTTAACTAATATTAACTACATATGATACCTAACAAATCATGTATGATGCTGGTAAACTTTACATCAAGAACATAGCTGCATAAAATGATAAATGTGCTTTTTAAAAATATAGAAAGTAAAACAATTAGAAAAGAAAATGAGAAATAGTTAAAACTCTGAAACCTAATAATTTATCAAATCAGTTAACACTTGAAATATGTGATTCAGCATTTTCCCCAACTGCTAATAATCAAATCGTTATACACTTCTAGATAAAGATCCTGACTTCCAGTAAACATCAACAATATGATTTTAATTTCATTAAAATCAGAGGTATCTGAATTTTGACCGGGGGTGTTTACCCCGTTAAGCACTGGAAAGTGAATTTCGTGTAGTCTTTTTCGTAAATTTTAAAATTAGAATACATACTTTGTTTTATGTATCTTCCATGAAAACTGTATGTGTTAGCAGTTTTAAAGGGATCTGTGCCGTGTTATAAACCTCATTGGGTGGGGTAAAATTTATTGTAAGATGGTGAAATTTTGGAAATCGACTTTACTTCGTGCCTAGCAGTTATGTTTTTATTTTCATCGAAATCGAAGGTATTTAAATTTTCCTCAGAGGAATTTTCCAAATTTAAGCCCTCTAATCGAACTGGAAAGTAAATTTCACGTAGCTCATCGTCTTTCTCGTAAGATTTTACTTAAGAATACATACTTATTTTTATGTATCTTCTATTTCTTTTCGTCTAATAGATGTACATTCAGACACACAGACAGACGTTGAGCTTTATTATATAGCTAAATTTGAAATAATTTTCTATTTTTCCCGCCTGACGATCGTTGATTTTGAAGTACATGAAACTTTCAGTAACGGCATTTGATTGTATTAGTAAACATTTTTTAATTCAACTATATATATATATATATATTGACAATCTCTTGTTTTTTCCAACTTTGCTTCTATAACCTTTAAGATTCCCACAATGTAACAAAAACCAAGTCGAAATATTGATGAATATTGATTAATCAGTGTGTACAAAAAGAACACACCAAAGAAGTTAAATATACTTCAAAGAGATATATAGTCATTTGCTAACCTTAGTTTAGATTGGCGTAATTATGAAGTCCCCAAAGGAGCTCAAACCCACTCATTTTAGTCTTTGGATTGGTTTGGTTTGGTTTGGTTTTATGGCATATCAATCAATGTACGTTATCAATGCCAAACCCATTTTTATACATATAAACAGTTCTATTTCAAACAATTCAGTTTAGCATAAGTACGCAGTTTAGATCTATTTGACCCCTAGATAGGACCTTATCAGGGGCTACCACTCCGGGTCAGAGTGGACCTATGAGCGATGGCGATGAAGATGTACTCCGCATTCCCCTATGCTCCAGCATTACTGGAAACTCACCATCAGATTGTAAGTTGTCATATCAGGACACTCGTTGATGAGGGGTCTTACCCCTCTGCAGAGAAGCAGTCGGTGTATTCTACAGCCCCAATCATTATAGTCTGCCAGCCTAACTCGCTAAACATTTTACCAAACATGGCACCTTTACTTTAAAGAAGCATGCAGTTATACTTAATAAAAACTCTAACAGCAGGGAGTTCCCAAAGCGTTTTAGCCAATGCGCTGGACTGCGACATTTTAGTAAGCTATTTCGAACTCCAGCCGCGCTATTACGCACACATTCAGATATGGCAGGTATGAATCCTCTTATACCATTCATGAATACTCTACTGATTAGGTCAAAGGCCCGGTTCCAATGAGTAGAGTGTTCTCCAATGGTCCGGGAGACCGGGGTTCAATCCCAGGTCGAGTCAAACCAAAGACTCAAAAAATGGTACTTGATGGCTCTTTTCTTAGCACTCGGCACTATAAGGTGAGGATCAAGGGTAAAGTGGAGCAATCCTGGGAATGGAGTAGCGCCTTTTCCTACACCTTGGTGGAGTAGCTATGGAAAAGGGAGCCTTCAGATCACTATTGACTACGATCGCCAATTTTACTATAGCCTCCACCAATGAGTTAATTAGTACCGCTATCATTCTTCTACAAGGGTAGCTTTGACATTGAACGATCCACAAAGGTTGATATGCCATTGAAGAAAGAAAGAAAGAATCAAACTGATATATCTTCTGAGGGCACATATAAACGTATTTATTTCATTCTCCTAGACTGGTTATCAAATCAAAGCTAAAGAACCCTTTGTACTCTACAATTTTCCCATGGCTGGTACGAGAACAGATGAACTTATGTATTTCCTAAAGGAATTATTGTGAAGTGAAACACAAATAGCCTCGTCCGAGATTTTATCTCGGATCGCTTATTCCATTTCCAAGTACGATTACCGTAATGCCTAGCGTGTCTTCATATATACATCTAAATATATAATATCAAACATTAGAAATTGATAATTTAGTTACGAGGAAGTGTAAAAAGCTACGGTCAATCTGGTAAACGGTGATCAAAAAGGAAAGCGTACAATGGTAGGAGGGAGAGAAAAAGATAAAAATTTCAAGTATTATTGTCGTTAGTATTTTTTCCTTTTTGTTTTTTTAGAAAGAGAGAACAGCAATGGCTAGTCTTACCAGTTTGACCACTTCTAGAAATTTCGTTTGCATATTTGGGCTTTGTTCTAAAACTTCCAAGAAAGTCGGCGTCAAATATGTTATTCTTGTGGTGACATTTCCCTAAAATTTTCTTGCCAATCTTCTTTCTTTCTTTCTTTCTTTCTTTCTTTAGCGATATTTTGGAAGTGAATTGTTTGACTCCTATTCTTTATAACAAAATATAAATTCAGACATCGTCTAAAATTGGGTGGTGTCTGAAGTCTGTCACAGCAAACTGAGGAAATTAATTTCCATTAACTCCGAGCTACTTTGCAATAAATAATGTATTTAAGATGTTTTTTTAAAAGGGATTAATAAGAAAAGGTTTCTTTTTTTATTATCATTGAAATACTTTTATGATGTTAACAATATAATCTGTTTTCATATAACAAAACTGTCACGCCCAGACAGTGAGACTTGAACACACCGACTCATCCTCAGCAGGTTAAGATTTCATAGTAAAGTATATCCTGGGTCTAAAACTTTCTATATCCATTGATGGGTGGGGCTCCATTTCTAAGAATTTTAAAATCGACTCTTCATTACCATCAATCCTAGGTCTATTAAATGAATTTTTTTGTAAGCTTTCCTTAGTCTAGAACACAGATTTCGGGTTGCTTAAATTACCTGCTGTTCCTTAACCTCGAGTATTTTCCAGGAGTCTGTTCTTAATTGTCTCGTCTATGTATACTTTATTAATGTTAAACTAAACTAAAATCTCTATTTATCCAGCTTTACTGCCTTGGGAAGTACGCAGCGCAACAAGGTCAACAAAGCTATTTTGAGTTGATAGTTTCCATTTTTTTCAGTTGGTTGCTATATCAAGGTTAGAGAATCAAGCCTGTTCTTTACCCAAAGCTGTGAGAGAGGGGAATAGATGCCTTTTGTGAGAGCATGAGTGAGAAATGAAATGTAAGCAGCATCTTCCAGGATTTGAACGTGCCTCATCGAGTTTATTTCTTAAAATGATGATCATTGCGTAATATGTCTCAACTACAAAGAGAAAATTAAGCAAAATCAACAAGAGATCTCCCTTGTCACCTTGGTGGAAATAATACAACTTCGGTGATTCAATGAATCCTAACTTTTTTATTTTCTAAACTTATTTTAACCTGCTACACGAGCCTTCTTAGCTTGTTTACGGTATTAAGTAATATTCTATGATAACTCATGTAAGTACTGAGAAAGGTCAGCCTTGCTTAACTTCGATGGTAAACAGAATTCCCTGTGTGACTTGACGTGGGATCGGTTAATTGTTTAAATCAATATAATCAATTTCACTTATTCATATATTGATATTATTTTGAATTTATGGGCTGCAGAAGATTCATTGAATGGCATAAATGGTTTCAACGATTTTATGAGAGGATAAGTATAAACCAAATTCTGCATTTTTATGGCTTCATTTTGAAGGAAAATCGATTTGTTTAAGAGTTTGTTTTTAAATTATAAATCTAGTAACCAAGAAATATGAGTTTTCAGATGTAATCAATTTTAATGTTATTTTAAACCGAATACTACTCTATTATTTGAATAATGTATCAAAGTATAAAAATGTCCAAAACTAAACACAGTATGTCCAGCAACCATAATCCTAAAACATTAGATCGATTTTATAAAAGAGTTTGTTTTTCCAAACAATAGAAAGCGAACATTTCAAGAGAATATTCGCTTTTAAATTATTCTTGACAACCCAAAAGGCCATTGGGTTTCCATTCTAATAGCAGTCCTTGATGATATTGATGCTGCTATTCCGAAAAAGGAAAAGGATTCTAATCGATATTTCATATTTAATTGTTGTCCATGATAATATTGATGTTTCTATTTAGGAAAGAGTGAAAGATTTTAATTATCATTTTAAATTTATCAGTGTTATATTTAGAATTTGGTTTTAAAAAATTAACTTCAGTGCGATCTCAGACCCACAAAACTAGCATTTAATTGCAAATTAGACAGGAATTTGGTTTATTCCCTTGAAACTTTTTAAGTAAATTTCTCAAGTAAAATTAAGACAATGATGTGGTGTTTTTACTGGATTAAATATACATATATATATATATATATATATGTGTGTGTGTGTGTGTGTGTGTGTGTGAGAGAGAGAGAGAGAGAGAGAGAGAGAGCGAGAGAAAGAGAGTCATTTAATAAATATACAAGGAAACTCCCGTGGCGTAGTGGTCAATATAGTAGACCAAGACATCTTGGTAAGCAAATTTCGAATTCCATTTGTGCGCTTACGTTCACTTTCAAACTCATACTCTTGGGAAATGTATGAAACCTTTTATACCCCACCAACCACCGTAGTTATGGGTTATATAGTACCGTGACCTTTCTTTAAAACAAAGAAACAAAACCATTCGATATTTTTTTTAAAACAAAAATCATATTTTTTTAGAATTTTTTTCCAAAACTGTAAACCCTACATTATTTAGAATTTGTTGATTGAAAAATAACCTTAGTATCGAAAAAATGTTTGTTTTGAAGCTATTCAAAATGACGGTAAGTCAAACTGTGAACTCTAAGCTTAAGCAGATGTTTGTTTTAACACTTTTGGTGGCCGGGAAGTGCAAACTATATGAAATTTACCGAAGAATGGATGATGCGAACGGAGAAGCATATTTTATTCAAAAAATATTTACAACTGCCTTAAGCATGGGTTTGTTAAGACGAGTGGGAGTCAAAAAGATAGGCAATGGAGTGGAAACACACTGAATCTCCGGTAAAAAAAAATAGTTCCAGGCTTAGCAGTTAGTTAAAAAGTCATGATGACAGTCTTCTAGGACATTACATGATCCATGGCCATTGATTTAATTCAAAATGTACAACTTTAACAGGTGCTTCATACCGTCAACTCTTCATGCAATATTCACTTTATTTATTCTATACCCCTTTATATATATATATATATATATATATATATATATATATATATATATATATATATATATACGAGGATCATTAAATAAGTTTCCAGACTTTTCTCGTATGGGTACGTTTATTGATAGTACACACATGAAACACTAGTCCCCCTCGAAGTAATCTCCTCCAGCTGCAATGCACTTGTTGTACCGTTCCAACAACTTCTGGAAGTCCTCTTGTGTGAGCGTGTCAATGACCTTCGTCACAGCTTCTTTCACCTCTTCAATTGTCTCATAACGACAGCCTCTGAGCTTAGGGAACAACCAAAAGTCACAGGGAGCAAGGTCTGGACTATAGAGACGGCGAGGAACTGTCTAGATGCCCATCTTGGTCAAATAGTCTGTGACAAGGATGGAGTTGTGGACTGGTGCATTGTACTGCTGGAAATGCCACAGACCCGATTTCAAGAGTGCTGGCCTCTTCCGACGGAATCTCTTCCTGAACTCCCTTAAAACCTCAACATAGTAACCCTAACCCTTGCCCTAACCTTTTGGCCAATAAATTCTCGTCTATTGACTTTCTTACTCCTCCCACACCTCTCACCATCCCTCACAGACTCCCTGCCTTCCTTGATTCTCTTATGCCACTCAGAAACTCATGCTCGATTCATGCAAGGATAGTCCTAAAGCAGTCTGAAGCATTCCATACGTTTCTGTGGCATTTTTTCAAGTTTAAAACAGAATTTTTGGCATATCGTTCTTCTAAAGTGTCCTCACGTCCAGACTGCATTTTTGAAATTCACCAGTTGTGACAATCAGGCTTTAGTAGCTTGTATTCCAATTGCTGCTGTAGCTGTTTATTTGAACCTGAAATCATAAAAATTGGTCTGTCATCTCATAAGATGTATAGCAATAACATACTGAATTTTCAAGAGTCTACGACAAATTTTAAATGCCTGTACATAAACAGACTGGAAACTTATTGAATGCACCACGTATATATATATATATATATATATATATATGTGTGTGTGTGTGTGTGTGTGTGTGTTACTTGAAATGGTATAACCATCGTCTATTCAACAACTAAATATTTTCAACTCTAAAGCATCAGTTTCCTGACTTGCGGGACATAGAACAATGTACAATACGCCAAAAAGAGATGAGCAAATGTAATAAGATTAATTATTGAAAATACCCAATAATTCCAGTCATCAAAGTTTGGCTTCAGTTACTTTGTTTAATGGTATATCAACCATCGTGGATTATTTAATGCCAAAGTCCTCTTTGTTGAAGAATCGTATAGGTGCAATTTCATCTATTACTAGAGGGATTAGAGAGTTCATATCTTTCCCAAGGTTATTATTTTGAAAGTGAACTTAATAGCGCAAGTGGAGTTCGAATTCGCTTACAATGATGTCACAGTCGAGCAGGTTTGCCACCATGTCACCACAACTCACCCAGCCACCATTATACATTACGAAAGCACTGATTTTTAATTATAGCACTCTTGTCTTTTAAAGGAACTAAAATAGAGTCACGTGGACACGCATTCATCAAGGTACTGTTCTGGACTCAAAATGCTTGGAGAAAAAGCCAGATAGAACTTTCTAAAGAATGGTACGTGCTGCTTTGAGTAAATCCTCAAAACACCACTCTATAAAACAGCACTTGTACGGCTGCTTGCTTCCATTCTCACAAACTATCCAAATAGGACCAACAGAACATACGGGGCACTGATTTAGAATTAAAGACGAACACATAAGCGACGTTCTTTTGTGAACTCCTACCCATGGACATACCAATATAGACTAAGACATACATTAGCTTAATACGAACTCCGAATGCAGTCTGAAGGGAGTGCCAGAAGTGAAGGATGATAGAAAATGATGACGAGAGGGAATCAAGAGATACCTTGCCATCAGTACAATTTGATTATCATCATCATGATCATATTTGACCGAGTAAATTTTTGTTTTATAACGACACTTAGATATCAATTAGAAGCTTTATTTAAAAGTGTATATTAATAAAGGAATCCAATTATATTTTGCCTTTCTTCTTAACTCTAACTGCAATTCTTAGATCACTTTATGCATTCACAGACCGTTTTTTATATTAAACAATCCACCAAATTGTTATTAAGTTTTTGTACATTGCCATAGCCCGTAAATTTCACGAAATTTTTAATTCCATTATCTTGTTCGGTGTACTGTCGTCGTCACCTTGTCATTTAATTCGAATCTTATATCATTAAATAATTTTTTTTCGCTTAGCTCGTTTGAATTGGGTGGAAAGTTATGAATGTTACCAAGTATAAAACTGCATTTTGATCTAGAATTCCCACGTGACAGGAAACCAACAAATCTAATGAGATCGTTAGATGATTTTGGGACGCTCTAAGTCAGTGGTAATAATGCTTTAGCGATGAAATTATGACTGGGCATAGAGTCATCATCTTACGAAGGGTTTCATCATGACAGCTATGGTTTCTTTGCAGCAGTTTATATATATATATAATTTTTGTCGTAGGTTCAAAAAGACAAAGAAATATTTTTAAATGAGTTAGTCCACGAAGAGATTTGTATTTTTTTAATTAATTTATTTATTTTGTTCTTAGATACGTGTGTGTTTCCAGCTTGTTTCTTTCGTCAGAGAATATATAAGGCACAATGCCTTGTTAATCGGGTACTCAATTAAACTTGAACTCACTCGTGTTTACCGGGCCATTGGCCTAATGAGTAGAGTCTTCGCC
>OY757906.1:75852980-75965480 GCA_963585895.1 Sepioteuthis lessoniana | reverse complement strand
GATATGAGAGCAAGGCGGTCAGATTTAGACAGTCAGTCCAGTCAGAAGAGAGTCGAGCCAGGGATACGTAGCCGATCAGATGCGTTAGTGTCGTCTCTAATGATACGGCTTGCAAAGGGGTGCAAGCTTTGGCACCCCCTGGCTCAAGGAAGAAGATATGGGGCCAGAAGAAGTCCCCTCTCTGAGTACATGTCTCTTCATCTATCTCTCAACCTTACAACAAACTGTGTGCTCCTTTCGAGAATAAAATGAGAGAGATATATATTTTATAAAGAAGTGTGTTTCGTTTCGTTAATTGAATTTCATAAATCATGTTTGATTATTTCGTTGTTGAATCCATAAAAGACTATTCAACAAAAGTGTGTACTTATGCTTAACTGAGTTGTTTGGGATAGAACTGTTTTTACATCTAATTGTATGTAAAGAAAAAATCGTGTACTTATGCTTAACTGAATTGTTTGAAACAGAGCTGACATTTAAACTGTACTTATGCAAAATGAATAGTTTGAAATAGAACAGTTAGATCATTTAACTGTGTGTAAACAAATAACTGATTTCTAATTGAATTGTTAGGGATACATAGCAATACTTGGAACCATTTAACTTTATTTACATGCTAAACTGAAATTTCAGAAATAAAACTTTTTGTTAATTAAATTGTGCAAACAAAAAACTGTACCTATGCTCAGCTAAATAGTTTGAAATAGGACAGTTTTTACATTGAACTATGAGTGGACTAGAAACTGTGTACTAACGTTAAACTGAATTGTTTAAAATAGCGCTGTTTTTACATTTAACTGTATTCGTATTAGATAGAAATAATTGAAACCATTTAACTGTGAAAAAAATGTGATCAGGCTCATTATAAAATATTAATCATATATCTAATATATATATATTAAAAGTATTTAGCATTAAATGACCTAAAATGGTTGATATGCCATAAAACCAAACCAAACCCATCTAAAAATGATGTGACAAGACACTAAATTGCACTTCTAGAACTCTGGAAAATTTGGGGTTTTCTAAAATACTTGGAAGACCCTTTATGTATTTATTTGAAAACTTCGGAACTTGAGTACATGAATTTGCCTTCCCGTCTGTGGGACTGGTTGAATTCTGTAATACTGGTTATATGCACGCAACTGTGTGGGTGTATGTGCGCACGCGCGTGTGTGTGTGGATGCATGCTGTTGATGATGACTGCCCAGAGTTCGACACGCTTCGTGCCCTGACTACATCATTCAGTTCCAAGTCGATTTGCTCTCTGGCTTGACGCCTAGCTGCAATTCATTCAATACAGAAACTTCCGGCGGAAAAAAAGATCAGACGATTGCCATGTTAAAATTCAGTTCCTACAATAGGCGACACTGGAATTGTGAAGGAAACAGCAAATAAAAATCTGATGAAAATATTGGAGAATTCCTGGTGACAATGAAAGATAGCTGAACCGAAGAGACAGAGAGGAAAAAAAGCAATTGCAATTACCAGAAATTGAGA
Source organism: Sepioteuthis lessoniana (assembly GCA_963585895.1). NCBI lineage: Eukaryota > Metazoa > Mollusca > Cephalopoda > Myopsida > Loliginidae > Sepioteuthis > Sepioteuthis lessoniana. The sequence continues at coordinate 75,963,980 of OY757906.1, read as the reverse complement.
AAATGACACGAAATATCTTTCATTCATTTTATTATTGATGCTAATTCAAATAAAAACGTTTTATATGATTAATCATTTTTTTCACATACTAAAAATCTCTCAGGAAGAAGTGAAAATAAAGTATTTCATTTTTAAAAAGGTGCATTGTGAAGTATTTAAAAATTTAATATGTAAAAACAAAAACAAAATCTTTCAAAATACGTATTATGCACCGAAAGTAATATTTTCTATTTATATTTACTAAAACAAGACGAACCAAAACATTATTGATTAGAACGAAACTTTCAGCTAAAAATTTTTTTTTTCTACATAATCCCCACCACTGGTAACGCATTTCACTTAATTTTCTTGAACGTGATTTGTCATTCACATAGCTGACTAGGATGATAACTGCAGTATTTTGTGTAATATATACACACTTTCATTACACAAAAATTACCCATAACCCGGCTCCCGGTAACCGAATCAATTTGAAAATAATTTCAATTTCATCTTGGGAAAATCTACTGGTAGATTATCATTAAAGTGTTTGTGGTAAAATGTCCTATTTTTCCAATCATTAGATTAAAATCATGAGTAGATAATATATATATATATATATATATATATATATATATATATATATATAACATAAGCATATATATATTTGGTTGGTTTGGTTTGTTGGGTTTTATGGCATATCAACCTTTGTAGGTTATTTAACGCCAAATCCATTTTTATGTAAATAATCTGTTCTATTTAAAACAATTCAGTTTAGCATAAGTACACAGTTTAATGGTCAAAAAAATTTCCATTTCTAAATATTCAAGCAGTTGTATGTAACAATTCGGTTAAGTGTAAATACAGTTTTAATGTCAAAAAAAGTTCTATTTCAAAAAATTCAGTTAAGCATAAGCATGCAGTTTAAGTACGGTTTAATTGTCAAAAACGTTTCTATTTCAAGCAATTCAGTTTACTCAATTCATTTTAGCATAAGTATGCTGTTAGTTCTATTCAACCCATAGATAGGGCCCTATCAGGTGCTACCACTCCGGGCCAGAGTGGACCTGGGAGCAATGGCAATGAAGAGGTACTCCGTATTCCCCAAAGCTCCAGCACTGCTGGAACCTCACCATCAGATTGTTTAGTGTCATATCCAGGACACTCGTTATGGGGGGGGTCTTACCCCTCTGCAGAGGTGAAGTCAGTGTATTCTACAGCCCCAGCTGACTGGGCAATACACAGATTTAAATGTCAAACAGTTTTATTTCAGATAATTCAGTTCAGCATAGTTACACAGTTTAGACGTCAAAAACAGTTCTATTTCGAGCAATTCAGTTCAGCACTAGTATGCAGTCTCTATGTCAAAACAGTTCTATTTTAAATAATTCAGTTTAGCATAAATACGCAGTTTAAATGCAAAAATCAGTATAGTGAAAGAAGCACGTAGTTCTATCTAACCCATAGATAGGACCCTTATCAGGTGCTACCACTCCGGGCCAGAGTGGACCTGCGAGCGATGGCGATGAAGGGGTACTCCGCATTCCCCAAAGCTCCAGCATTGCTGGAATCTCACCATCAGATTGTTTAGTGTCATATCCAGGACACTCGTTAGGGGGATCTTACCCCTCTGCAGAGAAGCAGTCGGTGTATTCTACAGCCCCAACCGACTGGACAAATATATATTTGAGTGTGTGTGTGTGTGTGTGTGTGTGTGTGTGTGTGTGTGTGTGTGTGTGTGTGTCAGAGAGAGTGAGAGAGAGAGAGAGAGAGAAAGAGAGAGTGAGAGAGAGATATCTGCTTATATTAGTAATTGAGTTATTGAGAAAACAGGGCATTTACCATAAATCCTTCCTTGATAAGTTACCAGTACACACACACACACACACACACACACACACACACACATATATATATATATATATATATATATATATATATATATATATATTTCATCATAATAATGGGATAGTTTGGGCTCTCAAGGTTTTTGAGGGTGACCGATCTAAGGCAATGAAAATCTCAATTTAAAACCTGCGGTGTGTTGCCCAGGAGAGTTGATTTTAATCAACTGAATGCAGTTGATGGGACACACTTCGGCTGGTCGTGTTATCAACGGCACGGATCTGGTCGGGTGTGTCTCGTTTCTGGAAATACCTCGAGCCTCAGAGGGCCGTCCCACCAGGCTTTAACCCTCCTCGGGGGGTTATCGCCTGGCGCCTGAGGCGCCTATTTTTAGGAGAACGCCGACGGGGCCCGAGGCATTTTCAGGAATGCCGGGAGTGTCAGAGCAACGGCCCTGCGCCCGAACCCTCCTTAAAAAAGGCCTTGTGCTTCATTCATCCGGTTGGTGGGACGGCTGACAAATGCCGTTGCCCAGGTAAATTTTGGGGTAAATTGGTGTTCTATTCTTCTGTCATCATCTTATCTAAGAAGAATGGCTGGTTCTATTCAAACTTTCGCAACTATAAACAAATCATTTGTACTGGTGGTTCAACAGTTCATATCTGGAGAATCCATTATATATATATATATGTATATATATATATATATATAAGTGTGTGTGATTGATTGATTTTATCGGCATGTCAAATCGTCTCGGGTTTATTCTATACGTAGAGGTTAGGGAATCGCGTTAATATTTTAATAAAAGAGATTTTTTACACACGGTCTTATCGAATAAGAATATTTTCAAACAAATCTAGATTCTAGACCAGAGTAACGTCAATTAACGTGTACTCTACCATTCGCAGATCTCCCGAACTGGAACCTGGCAGTTGAGTTTCATAAACAGGAAATCCGTTTTTGGAGCGCCCGCAAAGCTCTCTGCTGGGAATAAAGTCCGTGTATTCTAAGCCTTGAAAAGAGCGAAAAGATTCTTACACTTAATCATCATTTTATTGGATTGTATTGTTTTCTTTGCAAATATCTGGGCTTTCAGCCGCAAAGATCTAACGTTGATAATTTCAGATATTAACACGATTATTAAATGTTTTTATCCCAAGTCTTATTTTTATTACTTAGAATATTTAGACACAAAACCTCTTCTTTATTGTTATAATCACAACGTCTCGGCCGATATGTCCTTCAGCCTTCTTCCGTTGTTTCCTGTCGAACTCAGGCGTTCACATAGAACCTCGAACTGAACCCTTTATTTGAACTACAGGGATAGACTGTTTCAATTCTGTCAACCAAGACGGGGTACAAGTGTTAAGTTATTGTAAGTAATCGATGTTAGTTTTATCTGTTGTTGAGATTAAATCTACAACCTCCAGATGATTTCACTCGGGAGCACCTTCCAACCAATCGCTTTATCCACTGAACCATCTGTCTTGCCTGACACAATGGCGCAGTGGATACGTTGAGATTATAACAATAAAGATAAAGTCAATAGTCTAAAAATTCTAAGTAATAATAATTATCAAGCTTCATTTCAAAAATTTAGACAAAGAAAGTCTAATTTTGTTAAAGATTTTAACGTAAGGGGATTTCAGTGGATATAAACTTTTCTAAATTGGCATATCGCAGAAACTTCTTGAGAAAATATCTGTGTCACTTAGGTGTTGCAGATCATTATAATCATTATAACATATCGATGACAAAGTAATTACGGAGAATACTGGCTGCCTGTTGATCAAAAGAGATTCAGTTGGAATTGATTTTTAACATCGAAAAGAAGCAATGCCATACACTATTTCATCTTCAAAAGACACGAATCTTTCACCGATTGATTATTGAAACAGGATCGAACTTTTTTACCTCAAAACTATCCTGAAAGCTAAAGTTTTGGCAGTTTGGGGTTTTAAAAGAATTCTTCTTCAACATAATCATATTAGCAAACCTAACAAATTTATTCCGAAATCTATCTATCTATCTATCTATATATATATATATATATATATATATATATATATATATATATATATATATATAATAAAACAGAGTAAAAACTCACGACCCTAAGTTTCATGTGCCCGGTGAACTGACGGACTTCAGATGTGTTATTGACACGTCTGAAGTCCGTTTTTCCAACATGTTGATACGAGCTCATCAGAAGATTAATTTTACTCAACATTTGTTTTCATAGAGAGTTAAATATTGCATTGAGCAATACCCTACAGATGATCCGTTCAAGTCTTCGTTTGAATCATTTAACTTTCGGATTGAATGAATCTAGAAAGGCATCTTACGTTTCCCATGTACTTCCAAATACAGAACAATTCTAACTAAAAACACCTCCATATTACACAAATACACATACACTGTCTTTCTCTCTCTCACACACATACACACAGACTCTCTCTCTCTCTCTCTTTCTCTCTCTCTCTCTCTCTCTCTCTCTATATATATATATATATATATATATATGTGTGTGTGTGTAAAGTAAAAGTAATATTAAGACTTGTGGGAAATTTTGATTAAAAACCTATTTTCATTAAAAAGGAAAATCCTTCGCATAAAGTAGAGAATTGAAAACCCCCAGACACCCTTTGTTTTCGCTCTCCTCCCTCTCTCCCTCTCTCCCTCTCTCTCTCTTTCTCATACATAATCTCTCTCACACACATACACTCTCTCTGTTTTTTTCTCTCTCTCTCTCTCACACACACATATAGACTCTCTCTCTCTCACACACATACACACTCTCTCTCACACACACATACACATTCTCTCTCTCACACACTCTCTCACTGATACACGTTCTCTCTCTCTCTCTCTCTCTCTCTCTCTCTCTCTCTCTCTCTCTCTCTCTCACACACACACACACACACACACTCTGTGTTTATTTTTTTCTCTAAATAAAGGATGGGATAGTTTTGCACACTTTCATGGTAACCTACCTACACGCTCTTACTTTTCACCTCCACTCTTTCTTATACACTCTCACACATCTGCAATCTACACTCATTCACACATACATACATACATACATACATACATACATACACACACTAACTCATTTTATTTTCACCTTCCCCCACATATCTCTTTCTCTCTCTCTCTCTCTCTCTCTCTCTGTCTCTCTGTCTCTCTCTCTCTCTCTCTCTCTCTCTCTCTCACACACACACACACACACACACACACACATACACTTACGAACATACATAGTTACTACTAGGATTGGAATAATACCGCAAAGGAGAAATCATAGACCACACATTTATGTGATTATTCTGCTTTCATAAACTAACCGTTGAACGCCATTTTCACATTTACGAATCCTATAAAATTATTCATTGAATTTTGATAAAAATTAAACTTATCACACTAAACAACTATAATCATCCTTCTTTTAAAGCCCAAGAATATTTTCAAACGTTTTACAAGTTTAGGATTGGCCATCAACTCCTCCTTCTCCTCTGAACAAACCTTTCGAATCCCATTCTGCTATAATAACTGTCTTTATGTTCTTCAAAATGTTCAGCACAGAAGAATTTTAATCGATCTATATCAGATCTCAATAGGCTCATCTGATTCTTATAACAATGTAAATATGGCTGCCAAAGGGGAGGGAGACTATTTCTTTTGTTGAACATCATCGACAAGAAAATGACAAATATTAATGACTAAATAATCACTTCATATAACTCCTCTAAGTTTTAGATTTTCATTTGATCTTGGTTTAAAGTGGACGAGGGTGTGCTCATGTTAACTAGAGTGTGTGACATATGTATTCATAAAGGTTACTACGAACAAAAAAGGAGTGTAAATGTGTAAATGACGTTGTGTGACGACAACAGAAGATTATTAAAAAAAAAAAAAAAAAAGCTAAAACGAATCACTGCTTCCTCTTAAACATTGTCTTTGTACTGGTTTTCATGTCTGTTGTGTTTCCATCGGGACAAAAAAAATCATTTTTTTGAAACTTGATTCGCTAATGAACTTGTCAAGATAACAATAATGCTGAAATTGGTGAAACCATGCGTGTCAATACAAAACGACACAACAGAATCATCTCCACCCATTTTTGTGTATGTGGGCATAGCAAAGTGGTTAAAATACAAGAATCTACTACCATATAACTGAGGTTCTCTTCGGGGTGCTGCGTGTGTAACACTTAGTGCTACGTGTTCAAGAGATAAATCAAATGATATATTTTTTCATGTATTGTGCGAAGCCAGTACTTTAAAAATTACTTAGAACAAAATGTAAATATCGAGCAGGAATGAAAGTGGACTAAAAAGCCGGTAGCTTGATTAAGGTTTCAGTTGAATGTTGATATGAAATTTTTATTATGTAATATTTCATCAATGTGATCTATGGAGAAGTGTTGCGTTCGGTGGGTTAACAAGGAAGAAGATTATGTTAAAAAATCCATGGTGCAATTAACTGCGTTTTACGTCATTAGGCTGATTTTTTTTTTACATCGTTAGATGGTGAATTCATGCTTTCATAAAGAATTTTGATGATTCAAGAATAACTATCAACACAAAGAAATGCTACAAAAAGTATCATTTATTTGAAAATTTTGCAGGAAATTGCTTTATTCTCTATAAAAGAGCATTTTAAGTGCATATAGCTCGCGTAAAAGTATTGCTCTCGTGTGCCATTTTTGCTAGTTGGTGAAAAAACAACTTGATTTTCTCTCATTACTTTTAAAAAAGTGCCACACTTCACTGAATGTTCCCCCCACTCCCGCCCCTAATAGAATCACCTCTTTGTTGCTGTAGACTTAACAACAAATTTAAAAGGTTTTGAAATTCTTTAATTTTTAAAATCTCCCAAAGTCCCAACATTTTTTCCACACAAGTATATTTTACTAGGTTAGTTTAATTTATATAAAACTAACATTTCTGCTTATTGAGATTTGCTCAGATTATCGACCATATACAGATCTAATACTTCTGATAAAATAAAACAGGAATTCTTCAAGTCAAGTATTCCTATCCAATAATATTGTATGCTTATACCCATTGGAATCTAACAAAAACTATGTGGGAACTATACAATGACGTTGCGTGCTATTTTGAACAAGTTCTGGAAGCAGCAATCTACAAATCAGTGATTGTATAGCCACTTCGTTCCAATCTCACGAACCTTCCAAGTAATTCGAACAAATCACTGTTAGAGAAGTAAGAACGACCTCATAAGTGACGTTCTTTTATGGACTACTGCACATGGCCACACCAATGTTGGCCGACCTCAAGGACTTACAATGATCAGTTCTGTGCAGACACAGGGTCCCTTCTTAAGGACTTCTAAGAGTGATGGATGATAGGAGTCAAAGGAATCCCTACTATTAGCAATCCTTGGTGATCCAGAGATTACATAATATTTAAATGTAATCTATTTAATTATTACATATAACCTTAACTTAAAATGACAGAGTGATTTTCAAGGCATGTCAACCTGTCTAAATTTATTCTATTTCAAGAGGTTAGGAAATTGCTTTCCAACTCAACATGAATAATTTTAAGTCAGATCAATCTGACCAATATATTGAAACCCAAACAGATACTACTACACCGGACCAGAATGGATTTTCCCAATCGGCTGAGGCTGTAGAATACACCGACTGCACCTCTGCAGAGGGGTAACCCCCCCCCCCACGAGTGTCCTGATTATGACACTAAACAACCTGACGGTGAAGTTCCAGTAATGCTGGAGCTCTGGGGAATGCGGAGTACCTCTTTATTGCCATCGCTCCCAGGTCCACTGTGGCCTGGAGAGGTAGCACCTGATAAGAGTCTTATCTATGGGTTAAATAGAACTAACGGCATACTTATGCTAAACTGAATTGTTTGACTAAACTGAATTGCTTGAAATTGAAATGTTTTTCATAATTAAACCGTACTTACATTTTTACTGCGTGCTTATGCTAAACTGAATTTTTGAAATGCAACTGATTTTTGACGTTGAAACCGTACTTAGACTAAACTGAATTGTTTAATATTGAACTGTTTTGACAATTAACTGTGTGTAAACAAAATCTGTACTTATGCTAAACTAAATTAGCTGAATTAGAACTGCTTGACTAAACTAAATAGCTTGAAATAAAAATATTTTTTTACAATTAAACTGTACTTACATTTAAACTGTGAACTTATCTTAAACTGATTTTTTTTAAATAGAACTATTTTCATAAAAATAGATTTGGCATTAAATAACCTACAAAGGTTGATACGCCATAAAACCCAAACAACAAACCAACCTGAATGGATCTGGGAGTAATTGGTATTTCATATTCCCTAGATCTCTAGAAATGGAGCCTCACCATTAGATCCAGTTTAGTGTCATACTAAGGACAACTTTACTTGAAAGTTTATAACCGATTATCTTTCAAGAAAGCAGCTGAAGATAATGTTATATTTGAGCTCTTATTGTTGAATTTCTCATGGTTGACAAAACTGCATGAGCCCAGCATCATACTCTCACCCTAAGTTATTTTGAATTTCTTGGATATTTTGACATTATTTTGCGTGAAGATATACATATCCTAGTTAATTTAAATCTGAATAAAAATAGTTTTATTAGTGGGTGTTGATAAAACAAAAGAGGCAATGTGTTTTCAAAATCTTAAATAAAATGCAAGGCCTAAAAGAAACAAACAGTTTACATGCACTTGGTCAGTTTCTCGAAAAAAAAACAGCAAACATTATTAATTCTGACGCAGTTCAGTATCCTCAATATAAAGCAGGGATCCTCAAAGTGGTCCATTTATAGACATCTGGGGGCGAATAAAATGTTACCAGGTTGAAAAAAAGAAGAGGGATCCACTAGATGTATATTTACAAGCTTGTATTTATAAATACCTAAATAAAAGAACAAACATTGCTGGATCATGTTGACTAGTTGTCAGATATCAGAATGCCCGATTTGGTGTGATGGCCACTAGTGAGGTGTCGTTCATCAATTCCCCTTTCAAAACATCCGAGTCATTTAAATGAACAAACGATCTGGCTCTGACCGAAAAGATCCGGATATTTTCGACGCCGTTAATGAGGCATATAATCATATTTTCACGGAAAAAATCATCTAAAAAAATTACAATTCAAACGAATTTTTCAATGAAAAATACTGATTTCTAAAACATCCTCTTTTATAAAAGGTTTTTAAGTTTAAAGTTAGCGACCATAGTCGAGGGTGACCCGAAGGCTCCCTTTTCGATAGCTACTACGCCATGGTGTAGGGGAGGGCGCTACTCCATTCCCAGGATTGCTCCACTTTACCCTAGAACCGTACCTTATAATGCTGAGTGTTAAGCAAGGTGGTATCAAGTACCATTTTTAAAGTCTTTGGTATGACTCGACCTGGGATTGAACCCAGGTCTCCCGGGCCATTGGCGAACACTCTAACCGCTAAGGTAATGAGATGTATTTAGATAAATAGATCATCTAATAAGAACAAAAATATAGATTTAGAAAAAAAAGTAAAATAATGAAAAGTAAAATTGATTTACAATGCCTAAAATTTTAATTCTTACCCGTAGTAACAGATTATCAATGGATAAAATTGAAATCGAAGTATTATGAAGGAAAATACCCGCCCTGATCGAATTGATCAAATTTCAGTATTGCCAGGTATTTGATGGTATGAATGATAATAACATTCATACCATCAAATACCTGGCAATGATTAAATGTTCCATTTAAGAAAAGTATTCTGCATTTTTTAAATGTGAACCTTGAAACTGAAAACTTTCTGGTAATATTCAATTCATTTATTTGGGGGTGAATTAAAATTAAATTTGGTTACCAAAGGTGCATCAATTAAAAAGTTTGAAAATCCCTTATATAAACAGAAGAAATTTGCTTGACTTACAATTAAAAGAGATTTTCTTCGATTGAAGGAAGACAAATAGAAATAGCAACTGTCACTGGTGATATTGATGATTCTATTTAGAAATAAGTCAAAGATTCCAATTACTATTTTATAGTTATCTCTATCATATGATGAGTTTGAATGATTCAAAAATCACTTTCGGCACATATCAAAATCTCACAAATTTACCATTCAGTGGAAAATTTGACTGGAAATACTATAAGTAAGAACATTATAAGTGCATTGCTCACATCAAAATATCGCTATGATATGCTGTTTTTGTTAGATAACGTATATACTCGTGCAAAGAACGACTTTTTATACTAACTTGTCACCTCAAAAACAGGGAGTCGTTCATTAGATGAGGTATGTTTTGAAGTGTTGAAGTTTACGCTGTTTCTAAGTATCACCTTGTCGTAACTTCGATCCAAATTGTTACCACATAGACAAAGACAAGTACTGTTGTCTGCCACTAAACAAAGACAAGTACTGTTGATAATTAAGATTTTACTTAATATTATTTATTATTCATAACACCTGTGCATATATATAATATGTATAAATATTATAGATAGTAAACAAACCTACGTAAAAATTTCATTATCTTCCAATTAAACACAGCAAGCTACATCAGGATCTTGACTACATTGTTTATTTAGGGTATCTCATTGATTTTGATTTTATTACAGAAGTTTTGAAAATATAAATAACTATTTGAATGTTTTCTTTATAGGTCTCTAGATTATTATGAAATATTTTTATAGGTAGTATAACCAAAAAGTAGCGGTCGTTCATTACACGCAATATATTATAAAAATCTTTTTATGACTAAAACTGAGGGATCGTTCATTCGTCGTTTATTACTCGGTACATAAAAACAAATTTGATGAGAATTTTATCATAGGTACATTATGCACATTAATATATAATAACAAATCAAGTCAGTTTAGATCAGATTTTTTAAAATAGATCATGGAGACACCTTAATTATTGAGTTAATATTATTTTCTGATCCTGAATTTCTAAATCAAGAACACAACCTCCGACTTACAATTTCTGTTAAATAAGTCTGAATGAAGTAAATTCTTAATTATTTAAAATATCTTTCCTTATCTCTTTCTATCCCCTTTTATTTCATGTAAAACACAAAACTGCATCCAGTGGTGAGTCTCCAGTTCTGAAGATCTAGGATGTATAGATTACTCCTTTGTTACCTTCACTGTTAGGACCACTTCGATATGTAGTAGAAGTACCAGTTAGTATCCCGTCTTTGGATCAAGAAGAATTATTTGGCCAATTAACATATTATTTTCTTAAAATCAATAATGAGCTCAGTTGATTGGTTGCTTGCTTGCGTTGATACCATGTGACCTTTGTTGTTTTATTTAAGGTCGATGTTTGTTTTTTAAACGATTATTTGATTTCTAGTAACTAATCATCCGTAGACAATCATGATTTCAATTACTATTCTTAATTGCAATAATTTATGTAGAATAATATGTTTTTAAGTAATTATTCTTATTTAATAATTATAATCATTAGTTTGAACACTTATATTGTTTCAGGTATTCCAATCTAAAACAAATAATCTGCCAAGAGTTTTGTAGTTTTAAGTATTTCTTTATAATGCTAATGATTTTTAAACATATCCATTTGATCCATAGAGAGAACTCATAGATAGCTACTACCACTCCAAGTGAGGGTGGACCTTGGAGCAACGGCAATGAAGGGGTGATTCCTCGCACCCCATGGCTCCAGAAAAGGTATCTCATCACCAAATGAAGCTTAGTTTCATAACAGAACTCTCATTTTTGCTGTCGGAGAGCTTAGAATACTCCTTTGCTGTCGGTGCATTCCAAGATCACTGCCAGGGCTGTAAAATTGGTTGTACACTTGCGCAATTAAAAACATTCGAAAAAATTGTATTGAAATCTTTTGCATGAATTAGCAATTAATCTTGAGTGAAACCCATTTAACATATAAGTGGGATCCTACCTTCGACCTGGAAGTAATGGCAACGGAGAGTTGATTCCACACACCCCTCCAAAGCTCCAAAATTGAACCTTTACTACCAGATAGAGCTTAGTGTCATACTAGAGCTCCTCCTTTAATAGAATGCCTCGCTGCGGGGTACTTACTTGATGTATTCTAAACTCCACTGACATAGCGGCAGATTTGTCTGCGTATTTGTATACATATTCATAAAATACAAACTGAGGATTTGTTTGTGTTTTGAACCAGACCAATTTCACTTGTAGATAGGACTCTGACCTCGAATCAGATTTAGTAATGGAAGTAATGGTAATGAAGAGTTGATGAGGTAATTCAACACTCACCAGAACCCCAGAACTAAAAATTCCTAACTACCAGATACAATTTAGTGTCATACCAGATGTGGCCCCTCTTTTTTTTTAGAGTCGCTAGATCAGTTTTGTATTTGTACAGTTTAAAATTATTCCTTTAAAATGTTTTCACTCGTATGAATTAGCATTTTAACTTGAGCCAAACAAAATGAGTCGATTGTAAAACTGTCAGAACAAAACACTTAACTGATTTAAGAACTTCCGATCAAGGATGACTCTGTAGGCGGATCAACTTATTCACAACCCACTGATCGTCGTATAATCTTTTTGATTAATTCAGCAATAAGCTTTCATAAACCAACACCCGTCTATCTACCCTTCAATTATACACGATCAGTAAACGTAGATTTATAAATGAAAGAAAATACACAAAAAAAAAATACAAAAAAACTCGATTTTGGGGGTTGACTGCGAGATTTTAATTTTTACGTTGAGAGTGACATTTAATTTTTGCGAATAGAATACCCTAGCTGGTTGACAGATAAGTAATTATATGGAAGATCACACCATGACAATAATCTTTTCAATAAATCAAATTGCAATAGAATTTAGACCCATGACTGACACATGAAGCAAAATATATAAACCTGTGCTTAAACACTGAAGAATGACTAAATTCTCACGAGTATACGTTGGTTTTTGTTTACGGTTCTCTAAGTCAAAAAGACTTTTATTTTTATCCATAGAAAAAATTGCAAAATGACCACAAAATTTTAAATACATCGACGAAAAATAAAATCGCAACGCCCAAAATATGTTTTTCAATTTACACAAGATTAAAAGTACAGGTAAAGAATCAATACACGCACAAATTCCAAAATAAGGGGTGTATCCACAAAACAGATGATATAACTGGATTACAGTAAAGGATCACATCTATTGATCAATACACGCACAAATTCCAAAATAAGGAGTGTATCAATAATATTGATAATATAGCTGGATTACAATAAATAATCACATATATAGATCAATATATTCACAGGTTCTAAAATAGGGAGCGTACCTTGCCGTAACTTCGATTAAAAGTATCCCAGCATAGTCTATACCTAAACAAAAGCTTCTTATTAAGATGATAGAATTTTAAACAATTTTCTATTTACAACACTAGCGCATATATGTACAAGTATAAACCCACAAAAAAAATCTTCATTTTTTTTAGGCTTTAGCTAAACCTCATCAATGTTTAAACGACATTGTTTAATTATGGTATTGCATTGATTTTGATTGTATTGCAGTAGTTTTGAAAGTATAAATAAGTATTTGGATGTTTTCTCTTTGATTCATTGAATGTTGATGAAGTATTTTTGATGCCTTGCATAGCTAAATCATAGGGGTCAAATATGGTACTTATGGTAAGTATATGAATCCACTAATAAAAATGGCCATCTCCATTTTACTTACATCATAATACAAAAATTTAAAAAATCATAAGCTTTTACCTTAGATCTCCGAGAATTAGTATCTGTCATAGAGAAATAAAGTGAGACGCTAACATTTGAACACTGATCACCAGTAAACGGAAATGGCAAACCTCCAGATGGTATAAATAGAGGTACTGTGCAGTTAGAGCGGACAAATAGAGGATTTATTTTCTTAACTAAAATGTTATTGCTAGCAACATCAAAAGTTATTTTATTTAATATATAAATAAAATTGAAAATCATTAATTTTTTAAATAATCTTTTTTTATTGTCCTAACAGACGTTACTAAAAGAAACAATGATTTTTAAGGGATTTTTTAAAAACCTAACACGTAGGCGTTATGTTCAAAATAAAAACAGTATTTTTTAAGAGTGAAAGTTTTTTTTAAATAATGATCAAGACTACACACATAGATGTTATTTTTGAAATAAAAATATTTTTCGAATTGAAAGATTTTTTTTTAAATCTCAACTGCGCACAAAGACGTTATTTTTTTAAATGAAATAATATTTTTTAAGGATTTTTTTTAAATTTCTAAACTATACACATAGACGTTATTTTTATAACAAAGCTAATATTTTTTCATAAAATATTCTAAAATTTCTAAATTACACACATAGAAGTTAATTTGAAAATAAGAATGTTTTTAATGAAAGATTTTTCTAAATTTCTAAACTATAGTCGAGCAGACTGGGCTCTATAGCTTTAGCACGGCAACCAATCTAAGAGACGGAAAACTTTGAATTTACACCATATTTACTCCGATTAAAAGTGACTTTTTTGTCCCATTCTGTCCGTGACCGAGGGATGTAGTAAATAAATACAGAAAAACATATATAAGCAAATGTACGTCACATTTTATAGTAGAATTATTGTTTTGTTTCACAAAGACCACATATTGCTTACGGCTCTTACTATTCCGAAGTAGGAAACCAGCTTATCTCTGCTTAACATCTCATATCTAACGACAATCGGTGCTGTAAGTGTGGCATTTATCAATTGATTCATTTATTTATTTGTTATGTCCCTTATGGCATTTATCCTTTTTTTACTATCTTCTCAGATCAACCTTTCAAAAAAAGAATCTTTGTACTGAACATATACAATATTTATATAATATTTATACAATATCTAGCTACAGATCAAATTCTGTTAAGTATTTCACCCGATAATTTCCCCTTTTCTTTTTCTTGCCATTATTTCTGAAATCATCTAATTCAATATTTAGATTTTTACGCTATTAATGTTTTTAATCTAATCAGGTAATTTGTTCCAAAAATATATGACTATATTTGAAAAAAAATCTTACTGATTTATTATGTTAATAACCAATAAGACATTTCATTTTAGTATATTTTTAAAATTTCAGTTTATTCTTATTTTACCATCTCTAATGTTTTCTGTCGTCGTTTCTGATCTCTGCTTTTATTCATCGCCTTTTTATAATCCTTTTTCAATCCATTTCTTGGTTTCCGTTATGGATTTTAAATATTGGAGTAAGAAATGTAAACCATCATTCCCATGATAATATGTGCAAACTGAGGGTTTGTGTACTGTAAGATTTATCTTCTCAGAATGTAGATTATGTGTCTGTCTATCCGTAATCGGAACTACATCACCATTGATGTCACAATTCCCTTAGTTATTAACACCACAATCTCCTTAATTTGATTTTATTATTAAAATCTCAATTATTAAGAAATTTGACTTGTATTATTATTATGGTTGGTCTAATCTACATACTGATAATATGTAATCGTATTTAAATATACAGCCAAAAAGTGGTATTATCAGGAGGGCTAATTTGCATAATGATCTTAAAATTTGATTTTGATGAATAGTTGCTTGGTATTATATATTTCTAAATTTTCGGTTCTATTTTAATACATATGAGCAAAAATCCTATCGATAAATATAAAAAAGAAACTCATGGACAAAATGAAATAATAGTAATTTTATTTGTTATTCTCTAATTCAGTTAAATAGTTGAATTAGGAAAATTTAGCAATGAAAACCAAGAGTGATGGGAAGAGCTAGCGTTTGCATTTTATATGGTGGTGTAGATAATTTACATACTGGTTTTAATAAATCTTCGCTTAATAAATAATTACATGGTTTAATTGATTTCTAATGTAATTGTTTTTTTCTCAAAAGTATTAAAACCAACCCCATGTATGATTCTATATAGAAATGAATTAAAATAAAATAAAAATATGTATATTCTTTTTATAGGCATTCTTAATTTGTTTTATGAGTCTTATCAGTTCAATATATTTTATCACATTAAAACTTAAATACTGTTACCTGCTAGTTCCATATAGTCATAATTAGAATTAAAACTGTAACTTGCTGAATATGAGTTTCATTTCACTCAAAATTAAAAGTACAGTTGATATAGATAGATTGTAGCAAATTATTACATATATTATTATTATTACGTATATTATTGCATATATTATTATTATTACGTATACTATTACATATATTACATATTCAGATAAATCTATGCATAGGTTACAAGAGAAAGGTTGTATCGAGAAGTAACTAACTTTAGAAAGATAGATAGATAGATAGATAGATAGATAGATAGATAGATAGATAGATAGATAACTCATTCATTTAAAAACAATGTACATTACAATTGTTAGTCTATATAAAAATTCATAAGTTCTTCTCTGAGAAAAAGAGCAATCTGAATGTAATGGGTAGTTATTAAGGTAGACTGGGATTTTTAGCTAGCTAGAGAGATAGATTTTTGTATCTAGTTTCACAGAAGTATGTATACTGTTTTGTTAATAACATCAACGAATGAGCTTAACAGATTTGGAATTTTCCCAAACGAATAAACGTAACGTTTGCAATTCCAGATTTCAATCAAATTTCTATTTGTTTCCTTACTAAATTTCTAAAAGAATACATTAGATTCTGAAATAAGTCGTTTGATCCAATGCCTGTATATTTAGCTTCAACACAGCCTTTCACAATTGTGATGCAAAACTCACATTAGAATTTAAAAATATAAGACGATTCACAGAAATAAACAAATACGCATTTATATTGAAATAATCCAATTTTTAAGCAAATTAATATTTATTAATTAAAAAAGGTACATTAAAGAGAGATTTTCGTTACTGCAATTGCCTTGAAATATTCTGAGGGAATAGAATAATTTTCTATCCACGTTACAACGTAAAAATTTTCGGAGATTGAGCTCGTGCTCGCTCGATTACTATAATTAGTCAAAGAAGATGACTATTAATTGTATGCATTTGCCTAACCCATTCACCACCAGCTGGATTCGATCAAGGGAATATTAAGTGGAGAAAATACAATTTTCTTCCAACTTTTTTATGGCCACATAAAGATTAGAAAGGTAAGACGGATAAAGTAAAACTTTAATAAAAAAGAGACAAAGCCTTTTTTCTCTGTGTTTTTGTGACCTCTTGTTTTATTTCGTAATGCAAAAACGACACACCTTTCCAACTGAACAATGAAATTCGCTTTTTCAACAAACACTGGTTTAGTATTTTCAGCTGACTCGAATATCCCTCAGAATTGACTATTTCATTTTCATTACTATTCAATTCTTCATGATAGACAACACCTTCTATATCCCACCGAACACAGACCATGATCTTTTCAGGTTGTAATCTTGGTTTTGGTGCGGTCAAAGTTATTTTTCTTTATGTTGTTACTATTGTGTCTTTCGTAGAAGCTGATTATAAAAGATACATTGTTTATCATTGGGGACGAGCCATTCGAAATATAATCCGAAAGCGAGGCTCGTCATTAATGAAAAACAAATGTTAGCTCTTTGGTAAAGCTGAGCACCTGTCAGAGCACGTACGACTCATTGGCCAAATTTTGACTTTCTCTCAAGTTCACATAGGCAAGTTATAATTGTTGAATTCTTTAAATGAGTAGTACAGAACAAAACGCTTCTATTCTTGTCAACAATTATGAAGTTAGCTCACTAAGGGGATATTTACTTAGATATTTATTTTGCTGTAAGTGAACTAATAACCAATAAGACATAAAATAGATTTTCTTTTATAACTGATTTTTCTGCCTTCCGATAACGATTCGTGTGGTAGTACACGGATCTCCGGCATAAAAACAGCCGTTGTGGATTGTTCTACTGGGGTCACATGATTAGAAGTGGTGGATATGTAAATTTTTCAGAAAGAAGTCTGAGGTTTGGTTTCTTTGTTTAATGGCATATCAACCTTTATAGGTTATTTAATGCTAAAGCCATTCTCCTAGAAGAACAGTAGTGGTACTATTTAACACATAGCTGGGAGGATAAGGGGGTTCATACCTTTCCTAAGAGTATTTGCCCGAAGGGGAACAAAATAGCGCGACTGGAGTACGAACTCGCTTACTACGATTCCGCAGTCCATCGCTTTAACCATTACACTACGACAACACCCCGAAGTCTGAGGTGCGATGTGGAGTAGCATTGAGATGTAGCATTTCGAGTCAGTATTGCGTTGCTATTCCATACTCAGAATTCGGCATTGTACAAGAGTGAAGAGATTATACTTCACGGAAAATTATAAAAGTGGCGACGAGGAAACGTTTCGAACATTACAAAAATCTGAAACAAAGTTGATTAGATTATTTACAATAATGGTATAATTTTTTTTGCAAGCCATGCAGAGGAAAATATTGTTGAATAACTGAATTTAAAGAAAAAATTACGGAATGACCTCAAAATTTGCATTCCTAAAAATACCAATTGAAAAATTGACATGCAAATTGGTCGACAATTAAAAGAAAGTTCTTGCACACAGCTGAACATACCGAATTGAAGGATTCATAGATCTAGCAAAAGAATTGCGAATTGAAAGAATGGTTGGTTGTTAGGTTGGCCGTCTGGGCTTTATGGCATATCAACCTTTGTACGTTATTTAACGCCAAATCCATTTTTATGCATATAGTTCTATTTCAAACAATTCAGTTTAGCATGAGTACACAGTTTAATTGTCAAAAAATTTCTATTTCAAGCTATGCAGTTTATTCAAACAGTTATAATTCATTTAATTCAGTTTAGTATAAGTACAGATTTTGTTTACACACAGCTAAATGTCAAAACAGTTCTATATTAAACAATTCAGTTTAGTGTAAGTAGAGTTTCAATGTCAAAAACAGTTCCATTTCAAACAATTCAGTTTAGCATAAGCACGCAGTTTAAATGTCTGAAACATTTCAATTTCAAGCTATTCAGTTTAGTTAAGCAGTTTTAATTCAAACCAATCAGTTTAGCATAAGTATGCATTTAGTTCTATTTGACACAAAAATAGGGCGCTATCAGAGTGGACCAGGGAGCAATGGCAATTAAGGAGTACTCTGCATTCCCCAAAGATCCAGCATCACTGGAACCTCACCATCAGATTGTTTAGTGTCATATCCAGGACACTCATTGGGGGGGGGGTCTTACCCCACTGCAGAGAAACAGTCGGTGTATTCTACAGCCCCAGCCCACTGAGCAATTGAAAGAATGGAAACAATCGTAAAACTCCTTCAAGAAAGCAACCCGCAACGGAATATAGAGAAAGTGGTTGGTTATTCCCTGTCAGTTGCGTTTGAAATTTGGTGCAAATTTTAAAGAACCTGAGTGATTAAAAATAGTATAAGACGAAGGATATCAAAACGTCAGATAGAAGACTCAAAACAATAAAAGTTAAAAATATAAAATGTGCAAAAAGTAATAAAAAACATAGATAGATAGATAGATAGATAGATGCATGCATGCACATCCTGTCTACCAGCTTTACGTGGAGAAAATAGAATGGGCAACTCGAGTTCAAATCCTATATGAAGCTACACGATAGTTATTTATTACAAATGACTGCATGTACAATTGAACACAAGGCCCAGATGTTTTATGAGGGAGAGGGAAGGGGTGTGATCTTCTGTGCAACTGATGCTATTCTATGCTAATCTTAGCTGATCATACTCATTGACCTATTCACTCCGAGTATTATGACAATCATCATATTCCCGTTCATACCACAACTACCAAATATCTCCGTTGCTCTTTACAAAAAGAAATATATAGAAATATAATCCTAGCTAAAATGATTAAATGTTATGACACTGAAACTTGGCAAACGTAGTTGAGGGCGACCAGAAGGCTCCCTTCTCAATAGCTACAACACTGAGTTGTAGGGGAGGGCGCTACTCCTTTCCCTGATTTTCCCCACTTTACCCTTGATACATACCTTATATTGCTGAGTGTTAAGCAAAGAGGTGTCAAGTACCATTTTTAAATTTTAAAGTCTTTGGTATGACGCGACCAGGGGTTGAAACCAGGTCTCCTGAACCATCCGCGAATACTCGGCCCACTAGGCCAATGAGCCGCTTAATGTTCAAAATTTCATGATAAACGTTCTGATATATTCTTAAATCAAGTTAATAATACAATAATACAAAATGTTAAGGAGAAATAATGATCTTAGGGAAGGCATGGATCTATCTCTTCCTCTTATTCCAGCAATGAATAAAAAATAGGGGTGTAATGGTTAAAGCGATGGACTGCGGAATCGTAGTAAGCGAGTTCGAACTCCAGTCGCGCTATTATGTTCACTCTCGGACAAATACCATTGGGAAAGGTATGAATCCCCTTATCCTCCCAGCTATGGGTTAAATAGTACCACTACTGTTCTTCTATGAGAATGGCTTTGGCATTAAATAATCTACAAAGAGTTGATATGCCATTAAACAAAGAAACCAAACCAAACCAAACCAAACCAAACCAAACCGAATAAAAGATAGGATATACTGTCCACTTTAATCTTGGTACGACAACCAAGAAAGGAAAAATCAATTCAAACCATTTCAATTCGTCTTTAAAAGTTTACCTCGTGGTGTAATGGTTAAAGCGATGAACTGCGGAATCGTAGTACGCGAGTTCGTACTCCAGTCGCGCTATTATGTTCACTTTCGGGCAAATACCCTTGGGAAAGGTATGAACCCCCTTATTCTCCCTCCAGATATGGGTAAATAGTAGGGCGGACTAGGTTCTTCAGCCTTATTGAGGCAACTAGTCTAGGAGAAGGAAAACTCTGAATTCAAACCTGTTAAACTCCGCTTAAAAATTGACCTTGTGTCATATCCTGCCCTAGCGGAGGGGTTGGTAAATAGTACCTTCTATCACATTCTGCCTCTGACAGAGGCTTTCGGTTAATTCATAAATACATACGTGCGCTTATAAATAATGAAAAAACTCAGACAAGATCGATAACCTGATTTCTTGTATAAGTTTTAACCAACTCCAGAAGTGATCAAAGACACGTTTCTATGATATCAAGCAATGTTTCTTTTCTATTAGTTCACTCTGTAAGTTACGTTTAGTATATTTCGACTGTCTCTCCTTACAGAAGAGTAAAACCTCTTCCAAAATGTCCTGGGTATGAAAATGAAACTGACTGTTGGTGAAGCTCTGAGAAGCTCTGAGAAGTGTCGAGCGCCCCTTTGTTATCATCACTCCAAGTTCCACTGTTATTCAGAGTTTTATTATCATCCGAGTAGAAGTTTTATAATCATTACATTTAGAGAAAAATGTAGGGTGTCTCAATAAATTTGGGAGTCATGTGACTGCCTATAACTCAACTACTTACAATGATGTGTTCTTTTTTGCTTTAGATTTGAAAATAATTGATTATAACAACTAATAAACCTCGATCAAAATGCCTTGGACAAGAGAGGAAAAATATTTAGTGTCACGAATTATTTGGAGACAAAATCTTTCAAAACAGTGCGAGCAAAATTTCGCTGGAACTTTTTTAACAATTATCCCCAGAAAAGTCAAAGTTATCGTTGGGTACACAAATTTCAAGCCACAGGGTCAATAAACAGCCTCACCAAGAAGGAAGAAAATCTCAGATCTGGCAGGAAGTTGATTGTAAGATGTTCTGACAATGTGGATGCGGTGAGAGATTTTTGTCGGAAGGAGTCCGAAAAAGTTCCTCCGAAGACATTCCCAAGAAGTTGGTCTTTCACGTGCACTGTAAGATAAAGTTAATCAATTTCTATCCTTGTCATCTGTTTTGACTTTTCTGAAATGATACGATTACTTTTTAAGACTCAGATGAAAGATGACTTGATTTATCATATTAATGGGTTTCATCTATTTTGAGACACCCTGTATACAATACAACTGTTTACAAATAATTTTTTGAGACCCCCCAGTATACAAAACAACTGTATACAATACAAGACACCCTGTATACAATACAAGACACCCTGTATACAAATGATTTTTTGAGACACCCTGTATACAATACAACTGTATACAATACAAGACACCCTGTATACAATACAAGACACCCTGTATACAATACACCCTGAATACAATACAATTTTTTGAGACACCCTGTATACAATACAACTGTTTACAAATAATTTTTTTAAGAATAATTACTTGAAACTATAGTTATTTGAGCGTTAACATGATACGTTTACATAGACAAATAAAAAGTGGGATTTTAAGAAATTGTTGCTGTGTAACATTGTTGATATAGAAACTCATAATAAGGATCAAACATTTAAGAATTCTGCGAATTTTATCATTGAATATCCCCTAAGGAGTTGAAATATCGTTAAACAAATAGAACAAATCAAACCAAAATTTAACATACAATTAATTAGATCAGTATGAAAATTATTACTAGAAATGTGAAACCATATAACAGTGTGAAAATTATTTTTATTTGATAGGAATACTTAATACCATGTGACTGAGTGAAAATTATTTCAGTTAAAGAGAAATGTTTGATACCATAAAACTGAGCAAAGAAAGGATAATTATAGACAAATAAAAAAGTGAGATTTATAAAAATGATTGGAATGTTAATAATATAAGTAGAAGGAATTATAATGAAATTTTTAGAATTGAAGCATATTTCGATATTAAATAACCCATAATAGGTTGATACGCCGTTAAACAAATAAACCAAACCAAACTAAGCACACTTTCTGTAAATGTTCAAAATTTTGGCTATCAGTTCAAGATTTCCATAAACTTTATTTTCAAGAACTTAAAGAAACTTCTTCGTTTAATTCCTCCGGAGGTTAATGTTTATATTGGGTTTATAAAACTTTATGATTCTATTTCTATCTATTAGAGAATGTTACTTTAATTTTCTGTTTTAGTAACGAGAAGAAATCTAAGTGTAGATGATATTTTACCGTGTAATACAAAGAGACTAATTTACCGAGTAATACAAACAGACTAATTTACAGACTAATACAAAAGAGATTAATTTACCGACCAATACAAACAGACTAATTTACAGACTACTAAAAAGAGACTAATTTACCGACTAATACAAAGACATAATTTACTTACTAATACAAAAGAGACTAATTTACTGACTAATACAAAGAGACGAATTTACTAAGTAATACAAAGACATTGATTTACTGAGTAATACAAAGAGACTAATTTATTGAGTAATACAAAAAGACTAATTTAGCAAGTAATACAAAGAGAGTACTATCCCTTACGACTTTTTACTGAAAGTTTCGAATCCATAGTACAGGGCTGTCCTCAAAAGATTTAAAAATATATTAATAGATTCCATCCTTTGTCCATCACGTTTACGTCTGAATTCGATTATATGATAATTGTCCAACATATTTGATTTTAAACCAATTCAAACGAAATTTTCATCAAGCAAACTTTATTCACCCAATCATAGCAATTTTCGCTGTAAAAGTAAACACTAAGGATCTATCTATCTATCTATCTATCTATCTATCTATCTATCTATCTAATTTTATCTACTTAACTCTAATATCAACCTATCTTTATATAGATATATAAGCTAAATTAATTCACTCAATAATTTCTTATGTCTATCAGTCTGTCGATTTGCCAATCAAATTTAATCAGATCTTATCAAATCTTACTTAATCTACTGTTATGTCTATCTATCTATCGAGCTTGTTAGATAGTTTGCTATCAAAATAAATCTAATATTATTTCGATTATAGTTTTTCATATCAATGTGTCTGTCATTCTCTCTCAGAAAGATGGTTTATGTTCCTTGTTTCCCACTCTATCCCTCAATCTCTATCTCTATCTCCTTCTCTTTGCCGTTCACCCTCTCTCTCTCTCTCTTTCTCAATTTCATATATATATATATATATATATATATATATATATATATATATATATATGAATTATATATAAATGTATAGAAATGAAAAACAATGTTTTCTGAGGATAATTTTATTTGATATTTCTTCTAATTTGATTTAATTTCTTCTTACGCTATCTATGAGTTTGTATATATATATATATATATATATATATATATATATATATATATATATATATATATATTTGTGTGTGTGTGTGTGTGTGTGTGTGTGTGTGTGTACGGATATATATATATGAATATATATATATATATACGTCTGTGTGTATATGTATATATATAGATATATATACGTGTGTATACGTACATATATGTGTGTATATACTTATATATATATGTGTGTGTGTATACGTATATATTTATATATATATATATATATATGCGTGCGTGCGTGCGTGTGTGTGTGTGTGATTTAGTCTTCTTTAATCAAATTTACTATATACCATGCATCTAATTTATTTTCCTCTCAAATCTCTCTCACCCTCCCACTCTATGTCTGGCTGTCTGCCTGTCTTTTTATCTCTCTCTATCTTTCTATCTCCCTCTATATATGTGAGTAGGTGGGTGTGTCAGTATGTTTGTGTCTTTATATATACATTCATAATTTACGCTAACATTATCTCTTTTATCTAATTTAATCTAATTTCATCATCTATCTATATAATTATATATATGTGTGTGTGTGTGTGTGTGTGTGTGTGTGTGTGTGTGTGTGTGTGTGTGTGTGTGTGTGTGTGTGTGCCTGTTAAAATCTATTTAACAGATGGGATTTAAGATTTGTCTAATTATCTGCTAAATCTAACAGACTATACATTTAGATAAACATACACCAAGAATTTTAACAAGAGACGAAAATCGTTTTCAACCGCCTTCGAAAATAAATTAAAAATTCATCATTTACTCAAAACAACGTTCATTTGTTTATTTATTTATTTGTTTATTTATTTATTTATTTATTTGTTGATTTATTTATTCATTGTGCTGCAGGCGTTTGAGCAGTCAAATTTTGCGCGCCATTTGCAGTAAAAGGATGGAAGATGTGTATAAGTCAAACGATGAAAATAAAACTGACAAGAAATGATGTTTTACGATGTTAGATCCGTTTTTAAAAGGGGAGAGGAAACATTTTATGATTATTATTTTCATTATCATCGTCATTATTATAGAAAATCAGGAACGAGCATTCGATTACAGTCTGGTTAATAAGCTATACAAAAATCTCTATTGGCCAAGAACATGCAGGTGCACATGAACGGCTCAAAAGCTATTAGAAAAATAATAGCTATATTTCTTCTTCTTCTTCTTCTTCTTCTTCTTCTTCTTCTTCTTCTTCTTCTCTCTGTCTGTCTGTCTGTCTGTCTCTCTCTCTCTCTCTCTCTCTCTTCCTTCGTCTTTTTGTTCATGTTTTTCTTGCGGCTTCCGATTTTCCTACATTTCATCCTCACTTTTCTTTTGTCTCAACCTTGCATATTTCTCCACACCTACCTCATACATTTATTCTCCCTCCCGTGGACACTCCCATAATCGTGAAATCCCGAAGGCATTATTTAAAGTATCCACTTACATGGTTTTATCAATCTCCCTCTCCCTCAGTCTCCTTTAAACTCATCCTCACACGTATTCTTCTTCTTCTTCTTCTTCTTCTTCTTCTTCTTCTTCTTCTTCTTCTTCTTATCGACAGGTGAATTTACAGGAAATGTGAACAGTCCTTCATTTAGGCCATCAGAAGTAGACAAAAACAGATTCCTCCTTCAGGTGATGCTTTACGAAGGTAAACACGCTTAACAATTATAGCTTTCAGATATTGTGGACGCATGTGTCAGTAAATCTACAGTCTTTGCGAAAGTTTACATTAACAGATGAAAATTCTTTTATTCATTTATGTATTTCGAACATGAAATCTGTCTCTTCATTCAACCCATTCACCCACTCATCAATGTGTACACAACCTGTAAACTGTCCACATGCACAATTTATACACGTATCACTGGTTCCTAATGCTCACACTTTAAGCATATTCCGTGCCCTGTCAACAGGACCTAGATTGTGCTGACTGTAACCCCTGCAGAGAAGTAAAACTTCCCCCAACAAAAAAAGGAGTGTCTTATGTATGACATAAAACTGCATCTGATGGTTGGACTCTAATTCTGGGTATCTCGGGAGTGTGGAGTACCTCTTCATTGCCATTAAGCCCATGTCCACTCTGACCAAGAGTGGTGGCATCTATTACGATCCCATCTATGGGTCAAATAGATATGTTTTAAAAAATTCGTTTGGTCTGGTTTGGTTTTATGGCATATCAACCATTGTTGGCAAATCCTGGCATATCAACCATTGTTGCCAAATCCTGTTTTTTCATACATATTAATCATATGATTAATAAACACATTTTGTATATACACACAGTTAAATTATCAAAAAGTTCTATTTCTAACAATTCAATTTAGCATAAGTCAACAAAGTTAAATGATTAAAACTATTGCTATGTATCACTAACAGTTCAATTAGATATCAGTCATTTGTTTACACACAGTTAAATGATAAAACGGTTCTATTTCAAACAATTAAATTTACCATAAGTCCTTTGTTTCCGTGCAGTTTAAATGTCACACAGTTCTATTAGACATCTTTCTTTTATTTCATTATCAGGTGCTACCACTCCGGGCCAGAGTGGACTTTGGAGTGATGGCTATGAAGGGTTACTCCGCATTCCCAAAAGCAATTCGATTATTTAGCGTCATAAACAGGACAGTCGTTAAGGGAGTCATACTCCTCTGCAGAGATGAAATCGATGTATTCTACAGCTCCAGCCGCCTGGGCCAAAAAATATCTTAATCCGATTGGATACTTGATAAAACTGCATATTATTTGTATTAAGAATAGTCAATTGAAGCTATAATTGTTTACCAAGGTTTATTAGTTTTTGAAACCATATACCTGATAGCAAACAAATGACTATAATTAAATAGAAATTATTACTTGAAACCATATAAATATAAGTATTTGATAGGAGTACTTGAAACCATACAACTGCTTGCAAATATTTGTATTAGATAGGAATACTTGATATCATATAACTATGTACAAAACTCTTAAGAAAATATAACACAAAAAATGTAAAAGTATATGTACAAAGAACACATCTCCCTAACCTCTCAGTATAAAATAACCGTGGACAGGTTGATCTGCCGTTTAAACCAATCAATCATTTAAACATATTTCTTCACTTAGGGAATAAATCTTCTTCGTGGCTAAAGTAGTTGCGTATTTCAAAATGGAGACTATGGTCGGCATTCTGGTTCATTGGGAAGCAAGGATTTTGAATGCTGGTTTTGAAAGCAGACAGATAATTCCGACCCTCGTAGAAAATCGATCATGATACAATTTTCTTGAATCCCCGTCTTTTGAAACGATAAAACATTAAACATTTCAAAAGTCAAAAATTTATAGAACTTAATAAATGAAAAAAATTCTTATTTCCTTTTGCAACTTCAAACAGACATTAATTGAACCAAATATTAATAATTATATGACAAAATGTAAAACATGTTAACTTAACAACGGAATTACTCATTATTCAGTGGTGGGCGTAAATTTCGAAGAGATTGCAAAAAGCTTCGACTTTGCAGATTTTTGTAATATTTTATTCCTTTTTTTCTTGACTATTAATGTAACATTCATATTATTATTCAATGAGAGTTAAATAAGCAAATGGGTTCGGAAATATAGAATAAGCTTTTGGGAAGATCTGAATTCACATCTCATTTCGTAACGAAAAGGACATTGTCATTTTCCTGAGATTTTGACTTACGCATTAGGCTATAAAGAATAAACTATTTAAGACTTTTAAATGTAACCATTTAGCTACATCACCCATAAATAAATATTCATCAACCAGTTTCATAAAAAATTTAATTTTCTTTTAAGTCAATCATCAAGGCGTGCCAACGGCACTTATTTCTCTCTCTCTCTCTCTCTCTCTCTCTCTCTCTCTCTCTGTCTATCTCTCTCTCTCTCTCTTTCCAATCAGCTATCGCTCTCGTTAAGTCCTCTAGATAGTATCCTGTGTCCGCACCGAATCTAATGAATATAAGTTTCTACTGGTAAGCCAACACTGATTTGTCCATGTGTCAGATTCAATTGAAGAACGTTGCTTTGGAGAATTAAGAACTAACACAAAAGTGAGATTTTCTTATGGGATCTTACACATCCTCAGCATGTCCTGCTTGGATGGTTTACTAGATGATTGTAAAGTAGCCGTTATGTTGCTTTGTAGGGTGGTGCTTCCAGGATTTGTTTGCAGCATCCTGGTTTAGTTCGTATTTAACTTTTTCTTTATGCGTTATGTTAATTTCCAATTGGTGCAATTAATTATACGATAGTATTAATACAGGTACAACCAATCGTTTATTATTTGTAATGGAACTTGTCAAGTCATCTCTTAGACGATTCCCTTATTTTTATACAGAAAATGCGTATCATTTTTCTTTTGTTGACAATTATTATTATTATTATTATTATTATCATTATTATTATTATTATTATTTCCCTCTTTGTGAGTTTTCTATACCGGCGTTAGCTGGTAGGTTTTCAATGGGGTCTAAGTGACAGCAAGTGTCCTCAGGTCCCCAGGAATCTTCTCAGTATTCTAGCCGATTCCAACAATACTGTCATTTGGATGGCTTCGATTCTCTCACAGAATTTTAACTCCTCCGGCTCCAGACTTTGGGAAGTACGCCGAACGCACCAGCTACAATTGGTATTGCTTTGACTCTCATGCTCCACCACTGTTTCAGTTCTCAGGCAATGTTCAAGTATTTGTCTCTTTTTCACTTTCTTTCATTTTCACTCTATGGTTCGGCAGAACAGCAAAATTCACAAAACGGCAAGTTCTCTTATTTTTTCTTTTTTTTTATTGTTATTGAAATCGGTCAGGTCTTCTTGCCGGGATTAAAATCTCAGATAATTTTATGAATCTTGTTCTCTACGAATGATTCTGGGTTTTGCAGATATCATTTTGTGGTGTGGTCAAATTTCAATCTTTTGCACAATTTCCAGTCAACCACCTTTCCCACCCAGTCTTTACTAGTTTTTTACTCCTTTTTCTGTCAGTTTTCTGCATCTGCTTATTATGTGATTAACTGTTTCATCTTTTTCTCTATATAATCAGCATTTGCTATTCTGTGTATTATCAATTTTCACTTTAATATAACTTGTCCTGATAGCGTTGTTTTGTGCTGCCGTTAGAATTCTATTACTATATCCTGGCTGTATATTCTTGTTATTGGTATCAGGATCTCCAGTTCTTTTTCATTTTCTTACATGCACTTCTTATCAGTTAGTCACATCAGTTTTAACTCGTGGTATTTCACTGGAGTCTGAGTGACAGCAAGTCTCCTCAGGACTTAAGGACTCATCTCAGTATTCTTATTGTTTTTAACAATGATGTAGTCTGGATAGTTTCAAGTATTCCTCTGTCCCAATTCCTCCAATCTTCCTTCTAAGTCCTAGGAGACCGTTCCAAGTGTGTGGTCCTATGTTAGTCACGGAGCCCAATGTAGTGCGACTACTAGTCACAGTACTTGTTGTGGCTGTTGTGTTCGTGACAACCACATTTGCTTCTGACTGTTTGCTTTTGTCAAGTCCTTCCGTGCCCACGCTGTGTTTGAAAGATCCACGAAGGGAGGTTGACGCAATTCAGCCGGATCTTCTTCTGATGGTTTGGTAATATGAGTGGCTAGATTGTCTAGCAACTCAAATAATAAATAGAAAAACCCGCTGCTAAAAATTTAGCAAAAATGGTTTTATTGAAACACTTTTGTGAGACAATAAAGCAACAATGTTTGCTTTCCTGGCAAACAGAAGAAGAATATTGAGAGAGAAACTTGACAATTAGATGCGGTTCGTATGATTCTAATATCTCTAAAAGTCTGGGACTTTGAATTTTTATAGCCAGAAGGTTGTTCAGAGTGCCTCGGGTCTAGAATTAAAAAGTTTGGCAGTCTCGAGTTGTTTTCTGGTCCCTTTTCTTGTTCTCTCTGATGACTAGTTTTAACATCCTATTTTTATAGATCAATATCTGGATCAAAAAGGTTTCTGATTGGTTGTCCAATAAAAAGACAATCAGGAGTCATATTCCCATTGGTCAGCCAATCCTAGTTCAGGACCATATCTCACAGGCACAGGGAAAACCCTTCTTAGACGCTTTGACCAATGGGAACAGTAATGGGGTAGAACCAAAAACTCTCAGCCTCACCCGACTGGATGAGCCATGTCCAGCTCACCTTTATTTATAATTAAATCTCCTTTTTGACATTGATCTTCAAAACAAGGACCAGAAAAATACACTGCACGAAATGACTCTTCCTATCATTATGATCGACGGATGTAGTTGTCAAAATGAAAATTAAATAAAACCGGTCGACCCTCAAAACCAAAAACAAGCGTCCCGCACTTAACTGACCCTCAGAAACAATCAACCAGCTTCCCCAGGTCAATACAAGCTTTGAACAAAACGATACTTATTTTAAGGATCCCTTTGTTTTTGAGATACACATTAAATTTCATATGCATATTTCAATTTTTATTCATTAATTAAATATTTAACCGCACTTAGTGCCACAAGTGTAACAAATGTAATTGGTATTACCGTCACATTCTTGTTCATCAGTTTGCTTTTAGCTCTCTGACAAGATCCAAACATTTCTCTGTGTTTTCACATTCCTTCATTTTCACTCTATGGTTTGCAAAATTTACGAGATAACAAGCTATTTTTCTTACTAATTAATTCTAGGTCTGGTCTTCAGGCCTCTATAGGTTGAAATGTTTGTATTTCAAAATCCCTGAGAATTTTCTAGGGTGGATTGTTGTTTGTGCATATACTATTTGTTAGTATGGATAAATGTTAATATCTTGCACAAATTTCAGTTGATCACCCTTTCCACCTAGTCATGGCTTGTCTAGTATTTCTTTCGTGCCAGTTTTCTACATTCACTTATATGATTAACTGATTCATCTTTGTCACTGCAGAAACTACATTTACTATTCTGTTGCGTATTATCCATTTACGCTTTGATACAATTGGTCCCATTATTATTCCATCCTTCCTCGATGTCAACCCTTTCTCTTATTTCATTGAGTAACCAGTGCAATTAAGCACTTCTAATATTCTTTATTATTGAGAATACGACACATTGTGCCGCAGTTTTTTTTTTCTCAATGTGTCTAAAAAGGCGACAATCAACAGATATCGTGTTCCTAATCGCTCCTATTCAAATAGAGAAGAGTCAACAAAAATGGCGCTGCGGAAGAAAAGCAGGATGCAGTTAGAGAAGAAAGATGGCGGCCAGTAATGGCGCCAGTAGAATTGTCTAAGACAACGAAACTGGCAAGATTCATGGGCGTGTGTATAAGTAACTGGTCTTCATTTAGAGGGAAAAGTTGATTGGTCGTTTGGTTCAACATCTGTCGCTCAATAGGGACAGTAATTATTATTATCATCATCATCATCGTAGATGGCATTTTTCAAACGTATTTGATGAATATAGCGGCAGATATTACTGAGATTTGACTGCTGAACCATGGTGACGCCAGATACATTCTATTTAGTGTACACACAAAATATAATTGAGACTAATAATATCATAAATTAATTGTTTATGTCACTCAAGATATCAGGTGTAGAATTTATAAAACAAATGTGTATTCGAATGCTTATAAATATATATATATATATATATATATATATAAGGAGAAATACAAATCTGAGGTTTTAATATAAAAGTGCTCGATGCTATTATATCAGAGCATGTATAAAACCAAAAGATTATTATATTTATATACACTAGAAATACGTTGCTTGAAGTTTAATTTGTTTGATGACTGGACACACCAAATGATAATATATATATATATATATATATATATATATATATATATATATATATATATATTATCATTTGGAGTGAAATAATGTTAAATAGAGTTGTTTGTTTGTTTTTTTTGTTTGTTTGTTTGTTTGTTTGTTTGTTTGGGTTTATGACATCAATCTTTATAGGTTATTTAATGCCAAATCCATTTTATACAAATTAACAGTTATATTTCAAATAATTCAATTTAGCATAAGTACACAGTTTAATTGTCAAAAACATTTTTATTTCAAGCTATTCAGTTTATTCAAACAGTTCTAATTAAAAAAATTCAATTTATTATAAGTATAAATTTTTTCCACACACATTTAATGGTTAAAACATTTCTATTTCAAACAATTCAGTTTAGCGTAAATATAGATTCAATGTCAAAAACAGTTATATTTCAAACAATTCAGTTTGGCATAAGCACGCAGTTTAAATATCAAAACAGTTCTATTTTAAGTAATTCAGTTTAGCTTAAAGACACAGTTTACTTCTATTTGACCCATAGGTAGGACCCGATCAGGTGCTGCCACTCTGGACCTCAGTGGATCTGGAAGCAATGGTAATAAAGGGATACTCCGCATTCCCCAAATCTCTAGCATTGCTGGAACCACACCATCAGATTGTTTCGTGTCATAACTAGGACACTCGTTGGAGAGGTTTTATGCAGTAGTTGTGTTCTACAGCTCCAATTGTCTGATGATTGTGCACACCAAATGATAATATATATGTATATATATATATATATATATATATATATATCATCATATCGTGCTGGCAGCACGGATATCCCTGACCCTCTTTCGCCACTCCTCCCTATCGTTCATCGCCCTAGGTAGGTCTTCAGGACAACAACCTGTATCCTCACATAGCTGCTGAATGTACGTTCGTGCTGGTCGTCCTGCTTTTGCGCGGCCGTGTGTGGGGATCCATAAGAGTACATCTCTTATGAGTTCATCTCTGCTTCTCCAGCAATGTCCTGCATGTCTGGTTCGCCTAACTTGAATAGTTTTCGTGATAGGGGGCAGGTGGACGTACAGTTGGTGTCTTGTTGGGTGTTGCCGCCAGGACTTGTTGAGGATTGCATATATATATATATATATATAAGGTGTAAAATAGTAATTGATAACATTTGAAGTCCATTTTTTAAAGTTTCATTATATGCTCCAAATGAAACTTCAGTTAACGAACTTCATGTTTGCGTATAGATAGCTGTAACTAAGCAAAACGGTACATCATGGCTAGAATTTCATGAAAGCAATACGTTTAAGTTTTCTTAACTTAGGGAATAAACGAAACATACCGTCACCCAGCGCCTCTAATTCTGTATCTCCATTATTCAAACAGATCTCTCTCTCTCTCTCTCTATATATATATATATATATATATATATATCGTTCACGAAACCAAATCTTACTAGAGAATAAAAAATTCTGTAGTTATGGTAACACGGGATATTACTCGAATAAAAGAAAGAAAGATGAGAACGGGAGGAAAGAAAAATTAGAAAGGTGAGAAAGAACAGCAATCGATTCAAAAAAGATAAAAGACATAAGGAAAGAGAGAAGAGAAATAGACACAAAATTAAATAAGAGAGAGAGAGAGAGAGAGAGAGAGAGAGAGAGAGAGAGAGAGAGAGAAGGAGAGTGAGAGATTAAGTGCAGCATCATTTACAACTGCAAGTATTCGAATCTAATAAAAAAAACTTACTGAAAGCAAATTTAAAGAGATTTCTAATCAAATATCAAAAAAGTTTTTACTTATCCAAGCCTTTTAATAGTTGTAATTACTTTAGCTAATAGAAAAAAGACAAAGACAACACTTGTCTCAGATGACATAATTCAAGAAAGCAATTGAAATATTCGTCTCCATTCGTACTTTTGCCGTCCTGTCAACAAAACAGAGACACGAATTTTGATTTGCGAATCTATAGGAATAACAAAGTGAAATAGACTCTAAACAAAAACAAAAAAAAACCCCAAAAAACAATGAATCTATTTTAAAGATATAGATAAAAAAATGTGCTATAGAAAGAATGAGAATGTAAAAATATGAGGCAGCCTCTAAAATGTTTAAGAGGATTAGTCAAATGGAAGTGAAAGAAGAAAGAGATAAAAAAAATTGAAGAGACAGATGATCTTTTCGTTTTTTCTGGATCAATGTTGGCGACATTTGAGGCTGAGAGAAGTTGCTCCAATTGACAGAAAAAATGCCAATGCTGAGTCTTAGAAGGATAAAAACTGCCATTTGTGAGAGTCGCTATCAACATTCATTGACCCACAAAGATTTCAATAAGATGACTCAAACGACAGACAACTTTTCAGATTAAAAGTTCAGTTCAATATATGTATATATATATATATATATATATATATATATTTGTATAAAAAACAAAAAAATATATATATCCAAAGATGAGTTGGGAATAATTCTATTTGAGAATATAAAAGAGGATTCTTATAAATCTTCAGGAGTATTCAATGCATGATAATTAATATATAAATTTATAATTTTCATACTGAGTAAATTCGTATAATTGGAAGAAAAATTCAACAGACTGTCATTTGGCTATTATAAATTTATTTAACTGACCTCTTCGGATAGACATCATATAATTGAGAGAAAAAAATATAAAAATATTCTTTCAATGGTTTCTTACTCGTTTAAAGAATAGAATAAATACATAAATAAAGAAATAAAGAAAAAATGGAAAAAGAAGAAAGTGGGAATAAAAAGATATGGGCTTGAAGTTGGTCTCTAAACCAGATATAATCTCATTATTTGAGGACAGGTATCTTCGTGTATAAAAAAGGATTTTTTAACATGACTTACAGAACCTTCAGCAACTGAAATCATTTCAATTAGGTAACGTATCTTATTTTAAGAAAAAAATCTGTCTATTTATATTTTAGGGACAACGTGGCGATAAATACTATTACTAATATCAAACTTATCTTTAAATTTTCTTTAGGGTTTCATCTGATTTCTATTCAAGATTGAAATTTACTTTTTATTCATCGTCTTAGTATTTTTCTATATTTTTTCATTCTGAATATTGCCTCCTAATTACTGTTAAAATAATTCATATCATTATAGTTATTGATCATTAATAATTGTATCACTGAGAAAAAAAATAATAACTTAAACTATTATTGCAATTATTGTTAATTTATTATTCTTATTATTATTATTGTTACCATGATTACATCACCAACAATACCAATAATTATCACTATCAATTATTTTATTATCAACGTTTTTCCATATAAGTTTAAATCTATTTTATAACGAAAAAATTCACTTCCTTGGTGTCAGTATGGGATGACCATCATCAGATGTTGCTTGAAAAAAGTTTTTATTTGGGTGTTCCTATATTGGTTCCGGTGAGAATGGGATTTGAAAAAAAATTAATTTTCTAATTAGATTAGTTTTTAATTAAAATGATTTTAGTATACTTTTTATCATACTTTCAATCAAGAAAAAAATTTATGTTGGAGATATGATATGTATTATTACTTTTTTATTCATACAATGTTTATACAATCCTTAAATTCAAAAAAAAGTTGCCCCTAATGTAAATACTATTGAAAATTAAGAAAAACTAATCCTGAAAAAATCAAATAGTGGCTTGCAACTTATCTAAAATTATACACAAAATATGCATTCATACTTCTGTTGAAACTATTTTGTATTATAAATATTATACAATACAATTCGTGTTATTAGGAAATGATAATTAAATGCTGGTATTAATTCCTAATTATTAAAATTATCGTAAAAACTCATGTTATTTTATTAGAAAGATATATATATATATACTGTTTCGTTGTATTACAACTCTTCAGGGTGTCTAGACACGCAGGACGCTTCAAGTTGGGATCGAAACCCGCCTTACTTTACGTTAGACATGGTATCTAACCGCACTGTCATTTCGACGACAAACGTCAGTTCAGGAATTATATCGCATATGTATTAGCTTTCATTTGTTTACATTTTGCGCTATCGGATACCAGAGTGCTCAATTCGTTAGAAGAGTTTTGCATTACGCGGGTGGCAGATTGTGTGTGTGTGTGTGTGTGTGTGTGTGTGTGTGTGTGTGTGTGTGTGTGTGTGTGTGTGTGTGTGTGTGTGTGTGTGTGTGTGTGTGTGTGTGTGTGACATTCGCCTTTGAAAATCTATATATTTCTGATACGCAAAATTCAAATTGCAGTAATCTCTTTCCACATTCCGATATTTTTTTTTTTTTATCCACGGTAAATATTTTATTTTATTTTATTTTATCTTTTTATTTTTATTTTATTATTTTGTTCCTGTTGAATTCATTACGTATTATTGTAGTTCTTGAATGCTAAATTTCACCTAGAAAAAAAGAATATTGCAAACAAAAATTATTCTAATTAAATTGTATCAATTCATAAAAAATTTGTTACATTTTATTTTGAAAGTTACACTTGATGGTTATTAATTGTAAATACAAACACTTCTTTATATTCATAAAAATTACATGTTAAAAATATCAAATAAATAAAACTTTTTAATATTCTTCTAAGATCATAACAGTAATATTTGTATATTTTTCGAGACACATACACACACACACACACACACACACACACACACACACACACACATATATATATATATATGTGTGTGTGTGTATGTGTGTGGTTGGGCAGCAGTTTTTAATTCAAGCATGTTTGATTAAATAATAAAGACACGTTTTATCTATATAATTCTATAACTTTATTAAGATCCTTTCAAGTTTGCTGGTAAGTGCTTAGTTTTAAGATTGGAATATGTAGATTAATTTACCAAAATTACCCCGAGCGCTTTCGGACCGTTCATAGGCCATCGTCAGTGGTTGTTTGTATGTGTAAAGAGTGTTTTTAAAAGGTTTTTAGGTTTTTTATAACATTACAAAATTATGTAAAGGCAAAGTTGGGTAAAACTGAGATGCCAATGACATGGAACGAGCTTAAAACAGAACACTATCAACGGAAAATAGGATATAAAAAAGGACTAAAGTCATTTCAAACCTTCTCGTTTTTTTCACAGTTAATTCCATAAATTCTTT
This sequence comes from Sepioteuthis lessoniana, assembly GCA_963585895.1. NCBI lineage: Eukaryota > Metazoa > Mollusca > Cephalopoda > Myopsida > Loliginidae > Sepioteuthis > Sepioteuthis lessoniana. The sequence goes on along the minus strand of OY757906.1, from coordinate 75,927,301 downwards.
TTTTTTTTTTCGTTTTTGTTTTTGTTCTTGTTTTTATATGTAGGGCTTCTAAGATTTGTAGTCGTAGCTTATTAATTTCGTGTGCTATTATAGTGGTGTTTTCAACAAGAATTTTCCGAAATTTGGATTTGGGAATAGAGTGGGTTTTAAGATGTAAAGCTATGAACCTAGAAATATATGCACCCCTGGACAAAAACATAAGACCAGCCTCAAAAATGAAGAAAAGATTTGTTTATAAATTTGAATTTATGAAAATCAGATATATGAAAAATAAGGTTAAGAGACATTTAAATCTAAAATAAGAAGAAATTTCAATTCATTTTTTAAATGTATATTAGCATTTATGTTAAATTTTAAAACTTATTTTTGACATAAATAAAAGACCACCAATAAAAAACTACAGAAAAAAATTACTTAATTCAATTGCAAAATTTATTATATATAGTCTACGTAATATAAAAGCTATTAAAACTGTAATACTTAAAATACAAAAAATAAATGACTAAAGGAACTAAATTATCTGATTTTGAGAAAGGTGAAATTACAGCTCGGATAAGTGTCGGAAAATCTCTGAGAGAAATTTCGAAGGCCTTAGGTCGTAGTAAAACCGTTATCTGTTATTACGTGAAAAGTCCATATAAGAATGAAACAAGAAACCCTACTGACAGGTCGAAAAATTATCACCACAATTCTAGAGAAGAATTGTTCGCAAAGAAAAAAAGAAAACTTCGTCAACATAAAAATTATTCAAATCTTTAGTGGATGCTCCTTGCAGCACTAGAACAATTGGTAGACATTTAAACAACGAAAAAATTAGGCATAAGAAAAGAATTCATCGTTCTAAGTTAACAATGAAGCACAAAGAGAAACGATTGGAATAATGTTATGCTCGTTAATATTAAACCATGAGTGCTAAAGAATGGCGAAAAGTTGTTCTCGGAAAAAAGGAATTCAGTGTAGACGGTCCAGATGGCTTTCAGGAGTACTAGCACGCAAAAAGTTTTCAATAAAAGAATCACTCAAGAAGGCATAGTGGAAGAGGATCTCTTATGATATGGTGGGGCCTTCTATTCTTCAGTAAAACTGAATACAATTCGTCAGTGGTCGACAAAAACAGCAGATTATGGGAAGACACAAAATAATTTATCTCTCGCACAAGAAAGATGCCGTCTATGTAGAGAAGAATGGATTTTTAAGCAAGATAATGCTGCTCTCCAAAATGCATCAATAACAAAGAAGTACTTTCTGGAAAAAAAAAGACTTCTTGACCACCCAGCGTGTTCACCAGATCTCAATCCTATTGAAATTTTTAGGGGATTGATTGTTGCAAAAGTTTGTGAAGGAGGTCGACAGAACTCGGCAATTTCGGAAATCAAAAATGCAATCTTAGATTCATGGGAAAAATACCTTCGCTTAACTTCAAAAACTAGTTTATAGTGTGCCTAGCAGAATTTTTCAGGTAACCAAATCTAACAGCGGGTCTACAAAATATTGAATAAAAAATTTGCCATTAAATTCTATAATTCTGCTCATTGGTCTTATATTTATGTCAAAACAAAACTTTGAAATTAAGCATAAATACAAATAGACATATTAAAGATGAATGGAAATCTCTTCATATTTTAAATTTAATGGTCTTTATACCTTATCTTTCATATATCTGATTTTCATAATTCGAAAATTGTAAACAATATATTTTTCTTCCTTTTTGAGGGTGATCTTATATTTTTGCACAGTTGTATACACACACATACACACACACACATACACACACACATATATATATACATATATATATATAGAATTAAATTAAATCGCTAGTCGAAAATCTTCTACTAAAGTTTCCCCTTAACAGATCATCAGGAAGTTTCGCCTCGAGGCGAAACTTCCTGATGATCCGTTAAGGTGAAACTTTAGTAGAAGATTTTCGACTAGCGATTTAAGTTAATTCTATAATTGGCTCCATTGTATTGTGTTGAGCACTTTAGTAATTGTAGCATTGCAGCATTCGCGGAGGGTTTTTTGGTTTTCTTTTGGCCACTGACTAAGTACCCCTTGATTTTTTTCAAGGAGTAGGACGAGGTTGGTCTTTTCTTTCTTTTTTACCCCAAAAAACTTTTTTCTTTTTCCTCTGGACCGTGATTCGAGATATTTTTATCTCTTGTTCCTGGCCAGGGGTTTTTTGTTTTTTTCTGGTACCGTGAATACTGGTAGATATTAGATTAGTAAATACATATATATATATATATATATATATATATATATATATATATATAAAATCAATGTGCCCGAACTTTTGATGGGGAGTATATTTATATATATATATACTACCCATCAAAAGTTTGGGCACATTGATTCTTACACACACACACACACACACACACATATATATATATATATATATATATATGTGTGTGTGTGTGTGTGTGTGTGTACCCGCCTGCCTGCCTGCCCGTATGCCTACCTGCCTGCGCGTATGCGTGTGTGCCTGCCTGCCTGCCTGCCTGCGAGTATGTGTCTATGCGTGTGTAAAATATCCAAACAAGATGATTTATGAATGGTTCTATTTGAGAATATGTAAGAGGATTCTTATAAATTTCCAGGAGTGCACAGGGTATGATAATTAATACATAATTTTCATACATTCCTTTTAATTGAAAAACTCAACAAAATTTATTTCAGCTGGCAACTCAATACCAGAAACCAACCAGTTCATATAGACATCACATAATGGAGAGAAAGGTTTATAAAGGTTTTATAAAGGTTTATATTGCAATTGATCGTAAAGTTTAAAGAAAGAGGATACATGAGACCAGACGATAACATTACATACGGTTTTAACACCAACTTCTAGCCAATGTCTATTTGTCGCCCCTTTTTCTTTCTTATTTTTTTTTTAAACGGGTAAGAATCCATTGAAAAAATATCTTAAAATTTAAAAAGATTTTTCTCTCACTTACATGATGACTATCTGAAGTGGTTAGTTTCACTTATTGAATTTTTAATAGCCAAATGATGATTTAATGAGTTTTTCGTTTATATATATATATATATATATATATATATATATACTCTCCAGGTACGGGTAAATGGTTGAGCTGACTGGGCTCATTAACCTTGGTATGGCTATCGGGCTAGAAGAAGGACATCTCTGAATTCAAACCAGACGTAGACCTGGAAAAGGATGGGCTCCATCAGAGTATTCCTGTTTAAGACAAGCTATACGAGTAGCACCTTCTCGACCAAACCTGGTTATGGCACCGGTAAGAGAAGCTTGACACAGTGTGAGGCTGGTTTCCCAGGAAATATTCAAAAGTCTCAATCATCATCATTATTTTCGTAAGTAAGTAATGATCTTCGTCTTCATCCTAGTTATTGTACTTATTATCACTGTCTAATCACTGCTTTAACGATTTCTCTTTCATTGCTAAATGTAGGGTATCCTGACGTAATTAAAACGTTTCGCCTAATTACACCAACCTCCTTTTACATATATATATATATTTTGTAGACAGAAGAAATATTTAGTCGTTTCGTTTCGGTAATTTACTAACCGAGAAGATGATGAATGTCTTTGCATCAGGCGTGTGCGTTGTTTCTTCATGAAGACAAATATGTTGACAACACTTATCAAAATAGTCTGTAAAAATAGCCACGTGTTTCTACAAAGTTCTTCTCGCTTTTCGCCCATACATACATAAACACATGTGATATTTCAATTACAGATTTGCCGTCTAATTCTACTTTAATAAAGAAACTGGTGAACACAGCTCAAGCGCAAAAGATGTTACAGCTTAGACGAACGGCTCCTTGTTCTGGGGATGGCGTTCCGAAAGTAAATCTTTATATTTATTTCCACAGAGTGTGGCATGTACAAACTTTTGTCGAATCTTGCTTAAATAACTATTCCCGCTTGGTCAGCGAAATTAAGCATCAGTGAACTATCGCAATATCAAATTAGTGATTTCCAATTTTTTGCTTTATGGGCCCTTTTCACGATATGTCAGAGTTATTCCCCATCTTCAAAGACTCTGAGACAAATAGGTTACGTCCTCAGGCCGGAGCCGTGGCTCATAGACTAGCTTTGTTTACAAATGATTTGGAGCATGGATTCACATCGCACAAGACCTTTGGGTCTAGCGGGTCAATGATCAGCAAGGTCACCTGTCACCATGCCGGGAGACTTAACGATGACTAGGATAGTTCAGATTGCACCTAGTTAAACCATGAACACGACAGACACTTTCCTATTCTTCTCCCTAACATCCTTTATAAAGAAAGACCTTGTGTCAAATCCTGCCTGGTGGGAGGCATGGATGAATAACGTACTCTTTCAAAAGGCTTAGAATACGATATCCTCTCCAGAGGGGTATTCCCATAAAAGAAATGTGTCCTGGTTATGACATTAGGCATTGTAAGGCCCTAATTTGGCAGATCTGGGAAGTGTTGAGAACTACTTCGTTACCATTACTTCCAGGTCCACTTTAGACCTGGACTGGTAATACCTGTTAGGACCAAATAATCAGTCAAATAGATCTGTTTAAAAGTTATTCGTATTCGATTGAACAGTGTGAAAAAAAAACAAATACACATAAGATGTAAATATGAACTTACAATGAACGTGATTCCTTAACCTCTAGGCATTAAATAAACCTAGACAGGTTGACAGGCCGTTAAATTCAAACACTTATTCAATAAAAAATGCTTTCAAAATACTATGGGTATGATAACTATGATATTTTTCGATGTTTTGATATTTGTTATAATTTATGTTATAAGTTATATTTAATGTTATATGTTATATGTTTTTAGTCTTATATGTTTATTGATTTTATATGTTTATTGATTATATCTTATGTTTTATGTACGTTATTACATGTTATATGTTATATGTTATATTTAATAAGTTATGTTTTCAACTTTATATGTTTATTGATTTTATGTTTTTAATGTTTTATGTCATAAAATGTTATATTTTATATTTGCTAATTTATAATAATTTGTTATATGATTGCTATAATATTTTTTCGATGTTACAACTCCAGACAAAAATTATAGAAAGGCCTGTCTGGAGGACTTACAATACGCTGGCTGTATCCTCTGAAAAGGGGTAAGAACCCCCTCCCTTGAAATGAGTGTCCTGGTTAGAACAAAAAATGACTGGTGTTGATGCTACTGTCCTGGAGTTCTGGTGAATGTGAAGTAGCCATTCACTGCTATTATTCCCAGGTCCACGCTAACCTGGTGTAGAAATAACTGTTAGGATCCCATCTATTGGTCAAATACATCTATTGGAAAAATGTATTAGACAGGAATACGTGTGAGCAAATAATTATTTATTAAAAAAAATTATTAATGTTCGAGAGGAATACAGGAAACCATTTAACTATATGCTAATTTATTATAATTTGTTATAAAATGACTGGTGGTGATGATCCTATCCTGGAGTACTCTGACTGGGATTAAGTGATCTGTTTGTATCTAAATAAAAACATATAGAATATAACATTAAATATAACATATAACATATGTTTGGAACTGTTTTGTTTCCGAAGGATAAATATTATGATTATTATTTGTTTGAAACTATATAATTACCGGGCACTTCGGGTGGTGTAATAGTTTGCAAGCTAAACTAGAAACTTTACACGAATGAGTATGAGTCTCATTGGGTGCCCCATTCATACGTCATCGTACTACATCTTAGCAAAAATCTTTGTGAATTACAACTATATAATTGCTTGAAAATTAGATTTAAGCTGTTTAATTTAATGGCATATCAACCTTGACGGTTATATAATGCCAAATCCTGATAATACATATATATTTCATTTGTCATGGAGTAGTTTGTTGGTAATTCAATTTTTAATGAGAGTTAATTTGCTTGTACACAATTAGATGGTTTAAAGTAATACTATTTATTATTTATACGCAGTACAATAGTTTCATTAGCGTAATGAATAGAGTGGTTGCCAATAGTCCGGAAGACTGAGGTTCAATCCCTGGTCGAGTCATACCAAAGACTCAAAAATGGTACATGATGCCACCTTGCTTAATACTCAGCATTACAAGGTAAGGTTCAAGGGAAAAGTGGAGCAATCCAGAGAAAGGAGTAGCGCCCTCCCCTACACCTCGGTGTAGTAGCTATTGAAAAGGGAGGCTTCGGGTCACCCTTGACTAAGGTCGCCAACTTACAATAGTTTCAAGTTTTGCTATCTAACACTAATAATTCAATCTAATATTAATAGATTTTTTTTGTATTTGTTTCGGTTTTGCCTTCTAAGTTTTTTTAAGTTAAAAGGTTTCAAGTATTGCCATCTAACACTAACATTTCTATTTGCACACAATTAAATAGTTTCAAGTAAAGACGACATGATTCCATTTCCGTTTAATGAAAACCGGTTTTCTTTTTTTGTTGCAGACAATCTACTAGTTGGCCAGTTGTGTACGAATCCCAAGAGCGATAGCAGCCTTCTATCATGTCTGAAAAAGACACAATACTCAACGAGCGAGATGCACCGCAGTACAACTCATGCGCTCTACCGATCCAAGTTATGACAACAGGACCATTGCCAGCACCCTCAAAATGCAATAATAACAGGGACGTGGCCAGAGTGAAGAAAACAAAGTTTCCGGCTACGGTTATGGTCTTTGGTGTGGTTTCAAGTGAGGGCCACATCCTGCCACCTCACATCTTCGAAGTCGGTTTGAAAGTCAACACCCAAGTGTACCTGGATGTGCTGAAAAGTGTGGTGATCCCCTGATGCAATCAGATGGCCGGTGGCAGACCCTGGGTGTGGCAGCAGGACTCGGCGCCGGACCACAAGTCCAAAGAGACACAGGCTTGGCTTCAGAAGGAGTGCTACGATTTTGTACCCTTCTCTCACTGGCCCCATCCTCCCCTGAACTGAACCTGCTGGACTACTTCGTTTGGTCATACGTCGAGAACATCACCAACATGACCTCCCACAACACCAAAACCAGCCTGATCGCCGCCATCCGCCGAGTATTAGCCGAGCTCCCGCCAGCGCTTGTGGAAAAGGCATGCTCCCAGTTCCGGATCCGTATCGAGGTGGTGATTGAGGCTGAAGGCGGCTACATTGAATAGATGCCAGCTCTACTACATAATCGAGCTACCTGAATTGATTTTTTCCATAAATGTTTTAAAATAAAGCAGTAGTGTTGTTTTCTTTAAGACGACAATTTTATCGTTCCACCCTGTATTTCTGTTTGAGCCATAGATAAGACCTTAACAAGTACTACCAGTCAGGGTCAGTGTGAATCTGAGATTAATGGCAACGAAGGAGTACTCCTCATTCTCCAAATCTTCAGAACTGAGCCTCACCATCAGCTGGTAAATTATTTGTGTTAGAGAGGAATACTTGAAACTATATAATTGTATGCAAACAAACGATAATTGTTAAATAGAAATAGTTTCTTGAAAACATAATTGGACCTAAATTATTAGTATTAAATAAAATTACTTGATACCATATAACCGAAAATTGCTTTTATTAGGGGTGGATACTTGAAGTTATAATTGTTTACTAAGGTGTATTATAAATTACTTGAAACCATATAACTTTGCGCAAACAGATGATCAGAGGCGTTGTGTATCATGTATTACGTAATAACTAAGTACCATATAATATGCGAATGCGGCAAATTAGTGCAAAAAGAGTACAAGACTAGACATGACTAAGTGGGAAAGGTGACCAACTAGAAATTTTGTTAGAAACTCTAATTTGACCCGACTATCAAATGGTATATACACAAACTAGAATCCGTCCTGGAGAATGAGATTTTTAGATACAAACAGATCACTTAATTCCGGTCAGAAGACTAGACCTAGTGATAATTAAGAAAAAAAGTGACCCAATCGAATTGTGGACTTTGCCGTCCTGGCAGATAAAAAGTGAAGATAAAAAAAACGAAAAGAGAGACAAATACTTGGACCTTGCCAGAGAACTAAAAAAACTGCGGAACATGAAGGTGAAAGTAATACCAGTTATGATGCGCTTGGAACAATCGCCAACGGCTTGGTAAAGAGGCTGGAAGAGTTAAAAATTAAAAGACGAGTCGAGACCCTCCAAACTACAGCATTGTTACGATCGGCCAGAATACTAAGAAGATTACTGGAGACTTGAAGAGACTTCCTACCACTCAGACTTCATTGAAAGACCATTTGTTAACTCTACTGTGAAAAACTCAGGAATAATGTAAAAATAATAAAGAATCAGGGTGTACGGAAAAAAGGAAAACTACAAAAACTTTGGAGTATTAGAAGTGGAAAAAGACAAACAAGCAAAAGAAAAGAACTACCCAACCAGAAATGAATCAGAATGTTTGAAGAAAAGGAAATTACAAGTACTTGAGAGTACGGACACCGTCAAACAGGTGGAGAGGAAAGAAAAAATTAGAAAAGACTATCTCAGACGAACGGAAAAACTTCTCGAAACCAAGTTCTGCAGAAGAAATTTCATCGAAGGGATAAATACCTGGGTGATTCCCCTTGTAAGATACTCAGGACCATTACAAATATGGACAAAGGAAGAACTCAGACAAATCGATCAGGGAACAAAGAAATTGATGACTATTCACGTGGCCTTACATGTAAAAGATGACATAGACTATATGTATCAAAAAGAGAAGAAGGAAGAGGACTAGCTACCAGTGCAGATAGCTTGGATGCATTAATTCCATGACACAATTTTTACATTAAAAAGAGCAAAGAAAGACCAATTACAACGGCGGGTAACAGCGCTGCGAATATAAGACAAGACAGAACAATAACTTCGAAACAGAAATGGGAAGATTGGCTAGACTACTGAGAAGAGTCTTGGAAACTTGAGGAGAGTGACTGTCAGTTCGAATCCAGTGAAAAACCATCAGCTAACACTGGTGTGAAAACCTTGCAAGAAATATGGTAGTAATACCGTCCCACAAAGCTGGATAATAGACTATCACAAAATGTACAAGAAATACAATGAAGTTTATTGAAAATGCTATGCAAAACTGGAGAGTTGAACTGACGACAGGAGAAAAAGCTAATCAGATGTGAAAATCCAGAGAGGAATCTTCCAGAGAGATGTGCTATCACCATTACTATTTGTAATAGCGATGATGCCACTCAATCACACAGGAAATGCACAGGCGAATACAAGCTTCATAAATCGCAGGAAAAAGTAAACCACCTCATGGACAAGGATGCTTTCAAAGTGCTTACAAAAAATGAAAAAGAATTGGAAACCCTAATACAGGCAGTGAGGATATATATTCAAGATATTGGGATTGAATTTGGCATAGAAAAATATGCCATTCTAATAATGAAAAGCGGTAAACGACAAATAATGGAAGGAATAGAACTACCAAATCAAGAAAAAAATCAGAACATTTGGAGAATGGAAATTTACAAATACTTGGGTACATAGGAAGCGGACACCATCGAATATGCAGAAATGAAAGAAAAAAATAAAAAAGAATACCTCAGAACAAAAAAAAACTACTTAAAATCAAACTTCATTACAAAAATCTCATCAACGAAATTAAAACCTGGGCGGTCCCCTTCATAAGTTACTTGGGAACATTTTTTAAAATGGACCAGAGAATAACTTCAACAAATGGACCAGAGAACAAGAAAACACAAGACAATCCATAAGGCCTTACATCCCAGAGATGAGTTTGACAGACTGCATGTGTCTTGAAAAGAAGGAAGAAGATTTGCCAGCATAGAATATAACGTCGATGCATCGATACAACGACTGGAAAATTTCATAAAAATCGCGGAGGAAGACTGATTACAGTCGCTTGAAACAATACAATTAATACCAGTACCAGCAAAACAAAAATAATCTGGAAACAAAAATTGAAAGAAAAACAACTGTTTTAAACATTTCAAACGAAAACAAGCGAAATGTCTCACAAGAATACATGGACATGGCTAAGAAATGGAAACCTAAAGAGAGAAACTGAATCTTTTCTGAAAACTGCACAAAACACCACTATAAGGACTACGTCAAAGCAAGAATAGACAAGACGCAACAAAATAGCAAATGTCAATTAGGTGGTGATAAAGACGAAACGATTAATCACATGATAAGCGAATGTGGCAAATTAGCGTAAAGGTAGTATAAAAGTAGACACGACTAGATATGGAAAGTGATTTACTGGCAATTGTGGAAGAAGTTTAAATTTGACCATACAAACAATCTAGAATCAGTCCTAAAAAATAAGACACAAAATTCTCTGGGATTTTTAGATACAAACGGGTTACCTAATCCCGGTCAGTCGACCAGACCTAGTGACAGTCCACAAAAAAGAGAACATGCCAAATAGTGGACTTTGCCGTTCCGGCTGACCTCAGGGTAAAACTGAAGGAAAATGAAAAGAGAGATAAATACCTAGACCTTGCTGGAGAGCTAAAAAAACTATGGAACATGAGGGTGATGATGATACCGATTGTAATTGGTGCGTCGGTTCAGTCACAAAGGACTGGCACAGGGACAGGAGGATATTGAAATAAGAGGACGAGTGGAGACTATCCGAACTACAGCATTGTTGAGATCGGCTAGAATACTAAAATGAGTCCTGGAGACTTGAGGAAATTTGATGTCACCTAGTCTCCAAAGGAAAAACCATCAACTAACGCTGGTGTGAAAAAATCTCAAATGAGTAAAATAATGCTAATTATATAAATAATAATAAAATTTAAGGAAAGCCCGAGGTTTATTTCTAAATATAAGAACAACATTGTTTCAATAATTTTGTTGCAGGAATCGGATGTTTGTTTTCTCTGAGACAAGGTCACAACAGTGGACGTTTAATGATGTCACTACACCAAGAAATAGCTTGCGAAATATTACAGCTACGGCAGGCGCGAAATGCCGATCTAATTCATTGACTCATGTGAGAAGTTTAACATATTTTAGTATCACACACATACTAAACGTCCATAATTGCTATGATTGTTCATATCTTTACAAGTCTTTTTTCCCCTAACATAACAAAAATCAAGTTCGAGCCAAAAAGAACATTACGTAAACATTAATCATATCTTTTTATCCTATCTATATCAAAGTATATTTATATGTTTATATTTTATATAATACTCGAAAAGCCAGCATTCTAAACATCTTCAAAGTATTCTTTGAGGTCTTGTAGAATTTCTTTCCCGAAGAACGAAAGCTAGCAGGGAGTCTATTAATGGCCGGACCTGTTGTGACCATTTTGTAATATAAAGCCCAAATGCAACAATTAGTCACAATCATCATCATCATCATCATCATGTCACACCATCAGCACGGATATCCCTGACCCTCTCTCGCCACCCCTCCCTATCGTCCATTGCTTCTGGCAGATCTTCAGGGCTATATCCCGTATCGTCACAGACCTGTTGTATGTAGGTTCTAGCAGGTCGTCCTGCCTTTGCTCGTCCATGTGAAGGGGTCCACAGGAGTACATCACTTATGAGCTCGTCCCTACTTCTCCAGCAGTGTCCCGCATGTCTGGTTCGTCTAATTTTGATAGTTTTCGTGATGGGTGGTCGGTGGCCGTACAGCTGCTGTTTTGTGGAGTGCTGCCTCCAGGATATCAACCTAAAAGAAGACTGCCCGGACGGTCAGGCTTAGTATACGCCGCCATCTTCTCTAGAGAGGCACCAATAAACATTGTACCTTGTTTTTTTAATACTCATGATGAGCTCTGTATTTACTTACCCCCTCCATCAGAGCAGGATGTGACACAGGGTCAATTTTATGCAGAGTTCAATAGGCTTCGAATTCAGAGTTTTCCTTCTCCTTGACTAGTTGCAATGCTAAGGTTAAAAGAGCTTTATCCGCCTTTCTATTTGCCGACAGCTGGAAGGAGAATATTTGGATTCATAGTTTTCCCAAGTGAATTAGCGCTATCGAAAAAAAAAAAACTGCTTTCAAAAACGTCAAAGATGAGTATAAAAGAATATCTAAACACAAAAAAACAGCATATAATGTCCCTGTTCCCGCTTGATTACAGAAAATAAATTTAAGGGATGTTCAGTTGGTTGGTTGGTTGGTTGGTTATGGATTTTATGGTATATCAACCCTTGTGGGTTATTCAAGGATAAACTTTGTTTATAGATAGAATTATGATTATAGTTTTTAAGTAACATTTACACAAGCTAGAGCTCATTTGTTTACAAACAGCTATGGGTAAATAGTAGGGCAGGCTAGGTTCTTCAGCCTTGGTGAGGCAACTAGCCTAGGAGAAGGAAAACTCTGAATTCAAACCAGATAAACTCCGCTTAAAAAATTGACCTTGTGTCATATCCTGCCCGAGCGGAGGGGTTGGATAAATATGATAACACTAACAATTCAATTTTACATCCGTCATTTGTTTGCTCACTATTAAACGGTTAAACAGTTCAATTTGATCCATTGATAAATCCCTATCAGGTACTACCATTCCGGGTCAGAGTGAGCATGGAAGTAATAGTAATGAAAGGGTACTGTACATTCTCAATAGCCCTCGGACTGGAGCCTTACAATCGGATGGTTTAGAATTATACCCAGGACCCTTTTGCGAAGATGCAGTCGGCGTATTCTACAGTCACAGCCGACAAAGCTTGGAGTGTCACCTTTTCATTTTCATCACTCTCAGGTCCATTTTGACTTGGATTGGTAGCAACTATTATATCAACGCGTGATGGTTGGTTGATTGTTTGAGTTTTATAGCGTATAAATCTTTGTAGGTTATATAATGCAGAATCCATCTTATGCAAATAAACAGTTCTATTTCAAACAATTTAGTTTAGCATAAGTATACAGTTTAATTGTCAAAAACTTTTCTATTTCAAACAATTCAGTTTAGTCAAACAGTTCTAATTCAGACAATTCAGTTTAGTATGAGTATAGATTTAGTTTACACACAGTTAATGTACATTTATATATGCTTATGTTTTAAATATTGGTTGTTTATTTTGATTTGGTTTAGTTTCTTTTTTAAATGGCATATCAAATTTAATTTAAATCCAAAACCATAATTCTAGGATAACAACAGTGATATCATTTAATCCACAGCTGGGAGGGTTAAGGGGATTATATACACTCCAAATAGTATTAGTCCGAAAGTGAATCTAATAGTGCGACTGGAGTTCCAACTCGCTTACTTTACGGCAGCAGTCAAGCACTTTAGCCATACCCAACGGGGAATAAAATTATTTCTTTTTTGCTAAAAATTCATTATTACAAGTTTGATTTATGCTTTTGATATAAATTGTCTAATTTGGAATTGTTGCCTTTTTGAAAAAAGAAAGAGATTTTTATGTGTTTAATTTATGCTGTCTACTTTTTAGGAATTATTTCTTTCTTGACAAAAGTACATTTTTACTGGCAGTCCAGTCGGTTGGGACTGTAGAATACACCGACGGCATCTCTGCAGAGTGGCTGGACCTCTCTAACTAAACAATCTGATCGTGAGGCTCCAGTTCTGGAACTTTGGGAAATACGGAGTATCTTTCATTGCCATTGCTCCTGGGTCCACTCCGGCCCGGAGAGGTAGCACCTGGGTCAAAAAGAACCGATAGACATTTACACTCAGAGCAAACAAATGACTTATGCTAAATTAAATTCTTAGAAATAGAACTGTTTCATCACGTAACTGTGTGTAAACAAATGACTGATGTTTAATTGAATTGTAAGTGATATATAGCAATCGTTGGGACCATTTAGTTGAGTCCGAACATATGAGTAATGTTGAATAGAATAACTAGGGTTAAATAGCAATGTTTGTAACCACTTCACTGTGCGCAAACAAATGATTGATAGTAAAAAGAATTATTTTTGCTGGATAGAGGTGCTTGAAACCATTTGACTGTGTGAAAAAAATGAGCTCAGTCTTATTAAAAAATGCTATAAACAAAATGTGTTTAAAAATCATATATATATATATATAGTCATCCACACACACACACACACACACACACACATATATATATATATATATATATATATATATATATATATATATATATATATATATATATATATATAAACAGGATTTGTTATTATATAACCTACACTGGTTGAAATTGCATAAAATCCAAAAAACTGCCTAAATTTTTACTGGTTTGATTTATGCTTTTTATATAGTCTGCCTAATTTGGAATTGTTTCCTTTTTTTTTTATAAAGAACATTTTTACGTGTTTGATTTATGATTTTGGTATAGGCTTTCTCATTGCGAATTATTTTTTTTACGAAAAGTACATTCTATGTATTTAATTTATGCTTTATATACAGGCTGCCTAATTTTTCACCGTAAAGAACTTGAGGTTTTTTTTTCATATCAATTGAACCATAAAGCTTTATTCTTCAATATTTTTTTCTCTCGTACGTCTTCCTAAATCTTTATCGTTGTTTTGGTGGCTAAAAGCCAACTTTCATTTACAGTATTTGTCATCGACAGAGTAAAAGTGCTATAATCAATTACCTGCCCCTTTGTCTTTCTCACCCATTCAATTCACCTTTTTTTTTTTCACCTGCTGATTGATGGCTCCGTTGCTTTCTCCATTTCTTCTCGCTGTGGTCGACTGAGTATATACGTATGAATACACAAGCTTAAAGTTAATTTTATAATCTCTAGTCTTTTTTTTTACTTCATTGAGAGAGAAAGAGAAAGAGAAACTCGCATACGGATATTGTTAGGTATCGTTCAATACCAAATTCTGCTGCATTAAAAATCTGTAAACAAAAAATGAATTCTCAGTAGAAAAAATGAGTATAAATTTTATCGTTGCTTTCCGAGGAGTTTAAATTTTATTTTTGTTTATTGGGTTTCAGCTTTGTATACTTTGTAGATAAATAACACCTAATAATATTCGATTTGCCTGTGCAATGTTCCACCAGAAATAATAATTAGATTTTGGTATCTCTAGTTTAGAAAATTTAAATATTTTTTTGGGGGGGGTCTTTAATTATTTGGGTGTATTTATTTATTGGGGAAATTAGACTCACATTCTATCAGCACTGTCACACGTGTTCTAGGGCTACTTTTTTTTATTCTCACGAGCTTATTATCGGAGATTATATTTTGATTTTAATTGATTTTAACGACACGTCAACCCTCAAGAGTTATTTCATTCCAAAGAGTTTGGAAATCGCGTTCATTGTACGTTTGAATTGACATTTTTGTGCGATTATCACTTAAGAGCTTATTTGTTTTGTTTTGTCTTGTTTTTTGTTTGTTTGGGTTTTTTTGACACAGCCCTATGGAATACGAACAATCTTAAACAGATCTCTAAAAGGCACTTCCACTCCGATGTTTGGGTTGACTTGATATGTCGAAGATTAGTTTGCAGAAAAAGCCCATGAAGATTTCCGTACATTATTCTAAAAGAAAAAATTGTAAATCGTTAAAAATGCCACTTAAATTTACACAGAAATCTGCAACGAAATTCAAAATTCTTATGAATTAAGAATAAGACTGAACACGGAGAAAATACAAATCCATTGATTTCTGAAAATAAGAATGAGATTTTTATATTTTATGATATGATTACTTGTAGGTAAGTCAATTAGATGATTAGACTTCTCCTAATTTACTTTTCTGCAAAAGCAAGTGATCTATTCTGACTCGAAATCAGCATCAAGAAGACAATCATCATGGTCCCTGATGAGAATGATACCTCTACAATTATACTGAATGGTTAATCTCTAGAAGATAGTTGAATTTCATGCCAGAATTGGAAAAGTTGCCACAACATATGGCAAATTTGCCAAAATGAGTTTGAGGCAACAATGAGTTCACTATCTAGACTTAAATCTTCATTTACCACACACGACTCTTCAATATGATTTTGAGAAATTGTCCAACTGAACTAGGCACGCAAAAGAAAGTCAATAGTTTTCACAAAATTCTTAACATCTAACAGAAGAACAGTTTCAGATGTCGATGTTTTGCACTATGCTATCAATCCATTCTTGTCTCCGTAAAAGTGGACATGCCGTAAAACAAAATAAACAAATAGATAAGTTGGGAAGCACTCCTGGCCTAACAATTATCGTAGTTGGAAATGAAAACTGAAAATCGAGTTCAAATCCTGAATGATTTATTCAGATGGAGGGTTATTTTATGCTGAGAGCTTAAAGAATCACGTTCATATTTGCACTATTTGTGTATTCGCTTCTTACGAAGATTTTTCGGACACAGTTTTATTGGAGAGGGAGTCCCCGATGCATAGTGCTTAGTAAGTGAGTTCGTACATCAGTCACTCTATTATGTTCTTTTTCAAGCTAATAACTTTGGGAAATTTACGAACCTCCTTATCAACCAAGCAGTGAATTAAATAGTAACATTACTAATCTACATGGATGGCTTCAGCAATAAATAACCCATGAAGGTAGATATGCTATTAAAGAAAAAAACCAAAACCGGTCCTATCGAATACGAATATTTTTGAAACATACCAATTTGATTCATAGATGGGACTCTAATAGGTGCTACCACCCCAGGTTCGAAATGGATCAGGAAGTAAAGTTAATAAAGGGGTACACAACGCTCCCTAGATCTCCAGAACTAAAGTCTCACCATCAAATAGAGATTAGTATGATGACCAAGACAGAAATCTTCGAGGAGATTGTGTGACTTTCAGAAACAGTTAATACACATGATGAATCCACCGACTCTTCTTCAGCAATTTATAAATCGAAGGACAGACTAGAATCATTCACTTTAGTATGGCAACCGGCCTATGAGAAGGAAAATAATTGAATTCAGACCAGTTATAATCAACTTAAAAATAGACTGTGTGTGGCATCCTATTTGTGGTGGAGGGGTTGGGCTATATATATATATATATATATATATATATATATATATATATATATATATACAACGTATATGTAAAAAGATATATGTGAAAAATTCCGTCACAAACTTTGAAAATGATGACAAGTCTAGGAAAAGATATCCGATTGACGTGAAGTCAGCTGGGTTTCGATCCCAGCATTGAAGTGTGTCCAGCCACACTGAAGAGTCGTGATACAAAGAAACAGTCTATTATTGTCTTTAATTGGAATCATTTTGAGATGAGGCTTCTTAATCTAAGAATTATTCTTTTATTTATTAAAGACAATTACAAAAATTTGGTACGGACCCGACTATGGAAGACCAGATAAGGATTTATAAGACCAAAAAATCCATCCTTGATCGCCCTTCAGGGCCCGTGGCGCTGTGGATAGAGGCGTTGAGTCTCTACGGTTCCAGGTGAGCATTGTCAGAAGATAGCGTTTTCAAGTCCTACCCTAGCCGGCCAGAGGTTTACTTGGTCAAAAACGTGGTGCGATAGATGGAAGGCAGTAATTACTGGGGATACGGTTACAAGACTCATCATTCCTATCAGAGGTCGCGGTAAATCACCTGAAGAAGGCCAGAGGTGAAATATATGTATATATATATATCTATATATCGTTGAGAAACCAGAAAAATCAATGAGTATATTCCAATGTTTCTCAATGATATTTTACTCTGCATACGCTTATTTATATATGCCTAAATATATCATAAACTTTACATTGAGCACTCAATTTGGATAATTCCGTTTAAGTATATTATCTATAGAATTAATTGATGTATATATATATATATATATATATATATATATATATATTCCCATTTTAGAATAACAAATTCTTGCCGAAGAATAGAAAACATTAATTATTAATAACTAAGCATCTAAATTAAATCCTGATCAACAATAAAAATGTTGGCCTCTATAAAGTTATGAACGGACGCGGAGTCCAGATTTGTCTCAAAATCTCACAATTTTGCTTATTGTTTTATCCTAGAATTTGATCAGGTCAACCTGACAGCCAGTCACCCACTTTCTCGAGCAACTGGCTCGTAGTGTCTACAATTTTTGTCTGTCACCCACACATTCAGTCAGCCAGCTGGCCAGTGAGCAAATCATTCTACTCTACCTGACCCTCACCCACATCGAGTGCCCGTCACCATCTTGAGGCGTTCACCAATCCCTCGCCCGACCCACGTCACTCGCTCTGCGTCACCATCCACGACAACAACTTTCCGTGCATCAGGTGCAAAAGAAAGGCGCATTGGATATAAAGTGTACTGCGCGACCTGCTGACACGGGCCGCAGCCCGGGGGATGGGTCTGAGACGACGGACGGGGCCAGCCCAGGACTGGTGAGCATAGTGCCAACGCGATTTACGAGTGACCGCATTAACTAGCAAATTAAATACAATTCAACAAGAACCATTATTAGCGGGTCTCCTATTACCTTGCCGGTAGCACTCAGTGCGTTTAGAATAAAAGTAAATGGATACGTTAATCAACCAAGAAGAAAGAACAATTGAATTATACAGCTAAGTTTGATATTTCATGCTTGCAGATTACACACTGTCTTCACGGCTCACATAAAGAGTATGCAAATGAAGAAGAAAAAGAACCCGAATCATGAAATTGTACTGCAGTACGTACTGAGCTGGTCATTACGAACTGATAATGTGTTATACTATTGTCGCTACTAGCAATACAACTTTTAATATTATTTCCTTGATTTTTTGTTTGATATAATAATTCACCAAGTTTTCCACCTGAGACATGAGATAAATGAAAGTCTTTTTTTTTCCTAGAAACTTATAGGGTTATTATTAGATTGAGAGAGTTTGTTTTTTCTAAGCAGTGTTCATTCGCTCGTAACGTAACGTTTATTATCAGAAGAAGTCGGCTATCCGAGTTCAAATCCTGAACAAGATTATTTGCATTTCATCTGACGCTATGGAAAAGCTATAAATACAACTGTTCTTACTCCAGCTATGGGTAAATTGTTGGGCAAACTTTATTATTATTTTACGCCTGGTGAGTTTTTCACACCAGTGTTTGCTGGTGGTCTTTCACGGGGGTCTTTCACTGGGGTCTGAATGAGAGCAAGTCTTCTGGGTTCTCTAGGACTATACTGAATATTCTGACCGATCTCAACAATATTTTAGTATGGATGGTTTCAGTTTTTCCTTTGATTTCCAGTTTCTCTAAACTTTCTTCCAAGCATTTAGGGACCATTCCAAGCACACCATTTACAATTGGTTTCACCGTCACTCTCATGTTCCACAGCTTTTTTTTAGTTCTATGGAAAACTCCAACTTTTATAGTTCTATGAAAAGGTCCAACTTTTTAGTTCTATAGAAAGGCCCAACTTTTTAGTTCTATGGAAAGGTCACACTTTTTTAGTTCTATGGAGAGGTCTATCTTTTTTAGTTTTATGGAAAGGTCACTTTTTCAGTTCTATGGAAAGGTCCAACTTTTTAGTTCGATGGAAAGGTCCAACTTTTTAATTCTATGGAAAGGTTCAACTTTTTAGTTCTATGGAAAGTTCCAACTTTTTAGTTCTATGGAAAGGTCCAACTTTTTAGTTCTATGGAAAGATCTAACTTTTATTTTCACTCCGTGGTCTACTGGAACGACAAAGTTCACCAGATTGCAAGTACTCTTTTTCTTTTTTTTTTTTTTCTACATTGCTACAAAGACTGGTCTTCGAACCAAGATTATTATTATTCATTCTATTCGTTCTTCTTTTTCTTTTTTTCTTTTTTTTTTTTCTTAATTTTTTTTTCTTCCTCTTTTTAGTGATATTTTTCAGTTCCAATAATAGTACTCTCCTAAGGTGATGAGCAATTCTGCAAAATTCAATCTTTTCTCATTCATATTGGCTGGTACTAATAGGCATCTTGGTAATATGTTTATCTATTATAGTAGTAAATACAGTTTGATATCTTTCGTGTAAATGCATTAGTTATATCATCATCATCATCATCATCATCATCAGGAAGGCATGCCGACAGCACAGATTTTTTCGACTCTCATTCTTCTCTGTTGGTCATCGCTCTTAACAAGTCCTTTAGTCGGCATCAAGTGTGCAAGCACAGTTAATAAATGTAATTTTTTGCAGGTGTATCTGAGTAGGTGCGTATCTGAGAACATTGTTTATGAGTTCGTCCATACTTAGCCAGCGGCTCATCTTTCTTGGATGGTTTGTGAGATGATACGTAAGTGGCTATACAGTCGCAATTTTATAGCTTTCCGCTACCAGCTTTTGTTTAAAACTATGCAGCATCGTTTTTTAGTTACCATCTACCTTTTTCTTTAGATATTTCATTAAAGACCAAATGAGGCAGCCATAAAATTGTACTGACATAGCTACATCTAAGAAGAATTCGTGTTTATTTCATCAGAGATCAGATTTCCAAATGCTCATGAACGTGTTATGCTTTATCAAGGCGTATGTTAAAACCGCTTTCAGTAGCGAAGATTTTAAAGTAGACGAGGTTTTAAAAAATGAAATAATTTGAAATCTTTTTTTTTACATTTTCTTAAGTAGTCTCACCGACCGATCCTAAGTGGTACTAACTATCAATGGCCACTCACCCATTTTACGTCGATTAATTGGCTAAGAGAGATAAGTACCTAGACCTCGATAGAGAACTGAAACACTATGAAACATAAAAGTGATGATTATACCAATTATAATGTGTGCGTACGGCACAATCACCAAAGGATGGGTACAGGGACTGGAGGACTTGAAAATAAGAGGACGAGTAGAGACCACCCAAACTACAGGATTGCTGAGATCGGCTTGAATACTAAGAAGAGTCCTGGAGACTTGAAGAGACTTTTGGTCACTCAGATTCCAATGGAAAACTATCAGCTAACGCTGTTGTGAAAACTGTCAAATGAGGAAGAAAAACTAAAACAAGCAGATCACCTAACCCAGTCACCTGGGGCTGTAGAATACACTGACGGCTTCTCTGCAGAGGGTTAAGACTTACCCCCAATGAGTGTCCTGGATATGATACTAAACAATCTGGTGGTGAGTTTCCAGTAATGGTGGAGCTTTGAGGTATGCAGAGTACCCCTTCATTGCCATCGCTCCCAGGTACACTTTGGTCTGGAGTGGTAATACCTGATAAGGTCGTATTTATGGGTCAAATAGAACTAAACTAAACTTATGCTAAAATGAATTGTTTGAAATAGGACTGTTTTTGTACGCTAAATTAAATTGTTTAAAATTGAACTGTTTTGACATTTTACTGTGTGTAAACTAAAACTATACTTATACTAAATGGGATTGTTTTAATTAGAACTCTTTGAGTGAACTGATAGGTTTGAAAAAGAAATGTTTTTGATGATTAAACTGTGTACTTATGTTAAACTCCTTTGTTTGAAATAGAGCTGTTTATTGGTATAAAAATAGATTTAGCATTAAAATCCTACAAAGGTTGATATGCCATAAAATCCAAACAAATAAACAAACAAACAAGCAAACAAACCTAATCCTGACCTGAAGACCGGACCTAATTAAGAAAAAAAAAAAAAGAAAACTTGACCTGCAGAGACTTGCTTTCACTCAGACACTAATGAAAGACCATCAGCTAAAGCTGGTGTGAAAAACACCCAAAAGTAAAACAACAGCAACAACAAAGACAGAATATAAAGAAAGGCATGATGAAAAAAGACATTATTATATTAATAGGAAAATATGTAAATACTATGTAATATTGGATTATGATAAGTGGTATGAACAACAACCAGAACCAATAACAGAAGCAATAGGAAATGCTATTCTCTGGGATTTTGTTATCTGAACTGATAGAAAAATAAAAAGCAATAGACCAGAGTTAAATGGTTAAGGATTTTAAAAGAAAAACATAACATCCTATTGATATGTCCATGCCAATCGATCAATCAGCATAGCAATCAAAGAATACAATTAAATAACCAAAACCAAAGACCAGAACATTAAAATTGAAAAAATGTCGCCCCTCAAAAATTTCACTGTGCTCTTAATAGTAGGACCCCTAATGAATGATAAAGAAAGAAAGATAAAAATGTTACGAAGATACCTATTAGACCCACCCAATATGAAATACAAAAGATTGCATTTTGCGGAATTGCTCATCTCCTTATGTTCATCACAAGTTTGAATTATGGCTGTCTTTAAACAATTAAAAACCAATAAATTCAAATACAGAAATAACGAAAATGTTTTTGATGAGAAATTCCTGGCAAAGACGAAAGAGATTTTCTCGTTGGATGTCTTAATTCCATACGAGGCTGGCGGCTGATACTAAATCTCTCAGCGCAAGTTATAAAGTTTAATGACTAAATACTTATGTTGATATTTACCTGGGTTTGCGTACTTTACATGGTGTAATGGTTATCAAATTAGATTAAGTGGCCCTTGTTAGTTAGCTCGATTCTCACTGTGTGCCACATACTTCTTGGCTTGAGCTCCAACTAAGCCAAACTTAGTAAATTACTACTTTCTAAGCTTTACATACAGTTCGTCAGGTTGCTAAGAGTACTTTTTGCTCTTAAAGAGTCACTTATCTCAGAACTAAACAGAATCATCGGGTCTTTGGTAATTAGGCAGGAACTGGTGATTTCAACGTGACTTGACTGTCAGTCTTTATTTACCCAACTTATCCACCACAAGAAGGATACGACTCAAAGTCAAATTTTGAGAAATGTAGAGTTGATTTAAAACTAGAGTTTCTTTCTCCTGCACTGGCTATGTTAACAAGGATAAAGAGCTCAGTCTGCTCGACTATTTACAGATAGCTGGGCAGGAAAAAAAGAGATGGATTAATGATTTTCTCTAGGGCATTTAATTGAACGGCTCATAGGAAATTGAATGAATAAATAAATAGATAAATAAAGCAGACAGTAGTCGCCGAATAACAAGGCAAAGGCACTCGTTGTAAGTTAAGAATGACTAAGGAAAACTGGAGGTCTGAAATCTCGTGCGCATACGCGAGGGGATGCGGATATTTCTACTCCCGACACGACAGGTGGAAGTGAGGGGACGACCCGTATTTTGAAGGGATAACTGAAGCGACTGACGAAGAAGAAAGTCGAACTTAAGTTTTATCCCAAGAGAAGCCAGGACCTTTTAACAGAAAATATCAACCAGTCTTTCTCTCACGGTAGCGAATCAACTATAAACCCTAAAAGAAAATACTAAAATGTCTGTGTTGTTTTTCTGTATCAACCATCGCATTCTCCGACATATGCCTGAGTGACCACGTGCCTACCAGAATTTGCTAGCTACCTATTCCAATACCTACACTACAATTAGCGCGATGTGAAGCACAAACTCGTCCAGGATATAAATTCGTGTCACCTAGTCCCTTTTCTACGACAATGAATGTTACATCACAAGCGCCTCTGATAAGTCGACTAAATATTTGTTTTTTACAATATTTGATTTTTTTAATAAAATTATCCGTGTGAACCAAACAACAGCGTAAATATGTTAAGTCAGTATTAGCAGACAACCGGATATTAATAGCCGATGATTGGAAAGTTAGAAAAAAGACTAAAAAAAATTAGATCACAAAGCGCTACAAAAGGGGAATGCCAAAGGGATCTAGCATTTTTTTTTTTTTTTTTTGTAATGGCTGAGGATGAGTCTCGATTCCTGAATGGCCATCCCGACAATAAAATAACCGTGTCAAATCCAACCTGGAAAGAGATTGGACAAATATGAATATAAGATCGCAATCAAATATCCGTTTCATAACCGTTCGATTTGCTTACAGAATCTACAATATTGGCTTTGAAGAAAAAATGAAGAAAGGACGGTGGATATACAATTGATTAGTTTTTTTTATAACCTGTTGATGCGGTACATTCTAGTTGTACCGAAGTTAGCCTCGCGAAACTTGAAATCGCCCAGGCCTTGTCAGTTGGGCTTAAATGCCACGACTGACTCTTCTGCACAGGAGTAAGATCCCTACACCAAAAGGTATCCTCGGTATTTCAAAATTTATTATTCCTTATAGATTATAATTAATCTAAAGCTTTTTTCTTATTTTATGATATTATTTTTACTTTCATAACTATATTCATTATATTGCATGCTTATACAGAGAGTCTAGCCATAAATTACTCACATGAAAACGCGCGTGCACACATACGCACACACAGAGACACACAGAGAGATACACACACACACACACACACACACATACATATATATATATATTCGATTTATACATCTAACGCCATGGAAATTTGTCAGCGACCTTTGGTTTCTTGAAGTTTTACAAACAACAATCATCAGGCAGATAACGAAAGGAAATGCAGAAAGATTGCAGACAAACTTCCATGGCATTAAATATATAAATCTAACATATATATATTTATTATTATTATTATTATTATTATTATTATTATTATTATTATTATTATTATTATTATCGCTCTATCTCAGATATTGAGCACTCTCCAAATTATATCGCACTTGGTACACCACAAACCTGCAAAGTGAATTAGTGACAACACCGTTACAATATCATCACCATTATCATGTCATGCCGCCAGCACAGATATCCCTGACCCTCTCTCGCCACTCCTCTCTATCATTCATCACTTCTGGCAGGTACTCAGGGTGTATTTGCCAGAATTGCTATGTCATCGGCGCAGTAGGCCTCGGTAATTGTTTTTGCGGGGTACCTTCTGCTTCTTTTCTTTGTCCGCTCGTAGCCGTTTTCTTTGATTTGGGGGCTAGTGTGTCTCCTTGCAGTACTCCTGCTACTATGTCGAAGTAGTCTGTGTCTCCATCCGGAGAACATATTTTCACTTTGGTGCTTCTATAGAGAACCGTTATTGATGCTGCGGTCTCTTTTGATACGCCGTATGCTAGTAGAATTTGTTCCATCTTCTTTCTGTGAATGGAATCAAAGGCCTTGGTAAAGTCGACAAATAGTATTGTCGCCTGTAGGTTTTTTGCCCGTATGCCTTCAAGGATTTTACGGATAGTCAATATTTGTGAGGTTGTGGGAGAGTCATTCAATAAATAAAAGGAATCATTCTAATAAAAGCAAAATACACTTTTTCTGATTTGTTTTTGTTTTTTGCATAAATGTTTACAATCGAATGTGTGATATGTACGGAGAAACATGTTTTAGTCAAAAGATGTTTTCAAATGGAAAATCATGGATCTGCCACTATGAGCTTGTGTCAAAAAATAGTCTAAATAGTTGAAACGCACTTGTTTTTCGGTAAAGGAAATGTTTCGGTCGCATGCAGAGAATATTCTGAGACTTAAAAAGGCCCATCACAATTGGTTTCCTTTAAAAAATATGCGACTGTAAACAGTGTTTCCAATTGCCAACTGCTTAGGCAAAATTCACCTAATTTATTGAATGACCCTCGTATAAAGTGTCCAGTGTTTGACACGAAACTAAATCCGGTGTTGAGGTTCCAGTTCTGGTTCTCTGGATAATGTGGAGTACTCCTTCATTGCCGTTATTCCCAAGTCCACTCTAGGGTGGTGTTACCTGTTAGGGTCCTCTCTGTAGAGCAAATTGATCTGTTTAACTATTATTCATATTGGATAGGAATGTAAAAGAAATATATAATTTTGTGTAAAAATGTTTATCATAAAATGGAATTATTACTCTTGGCTAGGAATACTTAAAACCATTTAACTGTACATAATTTATGTGTATTAAGAACAATTACTAGTCTAGTAGGTAGAGTGTTCGCCAATGGACCGGGAGACTTTCATTCAATCCCAGGTCGCGTCATATCAAAGACCTTTAAAATGGTACTAGATATCTCCTTGATTTACACTCAGCAATATAAGGTACGTATCAAGGGTAAAATGGAGCAATCCTGCGAAAGGAGTAGCGCCCCTACACCTCGGTGTAGTAGCTATTGAAAAGGGAGCTTTCTGGTCGCCCTCGACTACGGTCGCCAACTTTACTTTACTTTTACAACTATTCACTGAGGATTATCGTTATCTCATGTCTTCCTATAGTTTTACCCAGTGGTCAACCGGAAGGGCAAAGTTTACGATTCGGCAGGTTCTCTTTTTTTTGTTGTTGACTACCTGTAGTACTAGACGTATTAGTGTTATTATTTCTCTCCTTGCAAGTTTTCCACATCAGGTTTAATTGGTAGTTTTTCACAGAAGTCTGAGTTACAAGTGTCACCAAAGGTCTCCAGGACTCTTCTCGGTATTCTAGCCGACTTTAACAAAGCTGTGGTCCGAATAGTTTCGATTTTTCTGATTTCCAATTCTTCCTTTCTTTTTCCATTCGGAGGCATTCCGAGTGCACCAACTACAATAGGTATCACCGTCACTCACATGTTTCACAGGTTTTTCAGTTCTCTGGCAAAATCCCATTATTCGTCTATCTCTTCGCTTTTCATTTTCATTCCGAGTCGTCTGAAACGGTGAAAGCAACTGGATGACAAATATTATTATTATTATTATTTACTTGAAATCAAATAATTCCGGGCAAAATATTAGTGTTAGATAGAAATACTTGGGAGGATATAACTGGATTATTATTCGTTATGAACAGTTACTTCAAGACATATAGTTGTGTGTTAAACTAAGTATTAGATAGGAATACTCGAAACCATATAACTTTGCACTAATTATTAGTATTAGAGAGGAATATTTGATATCATATAACTGTGTGCAAGCAAATATTTATAGATAAATAAGGAAGTGCAGTTATACGGGTATGCAATCGAACATTAAATATATAGTTTTAATTACAACCAACCATTTACAAATAAATGAAATTCCGGCATTAAATAACCCTTAAGCTGTTGATATGCCGTTGAACAAATAAACCAAGTCAAACAAGTACACCTCTCTCTCTCTCTCTCTCTCTCTCTCTCTCTCTCTCTCTCTCTCTCTCTGGGTGTGTATCCTCAAACGTCACAACATAACTGATATCCACAAGTGAATTAAATGCTTTCACAAAGAAGAACATTCCGCTAAAAAATAAATAAAACAAATGAAATTAACCAAACAATGGATTCCTTTTCTGACGAACACCCTTGGAAAAGGTTTGAACTCTCCAACTCGCGTTAGTCTAAATCGTACCACTACAGTTCTTCCACACGGATAGGTTTGGCATTAAATAACCCATGAATGTCGATATGCCATTAAACAAAGAAACCAACCAAACAAACAAACAATCCATGAACTGAGACCTTGATCTAAACGCAAGCCAGATCAAAGTTATATGGAAGATTGACAGTTGCTCATGCAGGTAGTCTCGACTATGCACCAATTTTGTCTAATTTAAAAAGCAAGTTCCCATTCAACGTGGCACTAATATCACAAAAGTTAGAAAGAGGTTACAGCCAGCAGTAGACTGTTTGAGGGATTCAAGCTTTCAATTTTCAATTAAGTATTGTCATTCACCTCAATTGATTGAGCTACCAAAAGAACACAGTCAGTTCTTATATTTCCCCATTGTCGGTGATGGGAACAAAGTAAATGAAAACAGCTCCGGAGAGAGCTTGAATACGTCTTTACGATTCCATTTTCCTTGTCGATAACCATTACGCCTCTTCACTTTGTTTATCAATTTGACTTAGCTAAAGAATGCTACGTGAGTATGATCAAAGGACATGTCTTTTATATTCAGTGAGAGATATAGTTGAATAAATCCGGCTATCGCTTGTGAGGTCGTTTGAGTACACGTCAAGGGTTCATGTCTTTGGCCATAAAACGCATCTGAAGTGACTTGGAAGTGTTAGTGGTTAGTCAAAGTCAGATTTAATATATTGAAACATTCCCGTTTGCTGGAAATTCGTTTGTTCCTGATTTTTAAGATCCAGCGCTTTAATGCATTGCAAGAGGTCCGCAGACGATTTGGGATCGAGAAGCCTTCTTTATTCCAGTCAGACAAATTGATATGGGAAGATTTATCTTCGGTTCGCCGTCTTTTTCTCTCTTCACTGTTCAGCCCTGTTGGCAGTGCTTAGTATATACCAGCTTTATCTTCTGCTGAGGGTGAGACACCACCACAGAGAAATTTAAACAACATATTGTAACTAACCGCTTCACATTTTACCAATCATCAGGCAACACTAAATTTTAAAATATCTTACAAATTGCACAATAGAGTGATAGAATATTAAACGGTAATAAATTTATATCAAAAGAATATTTGAAAACAGACTTTAATGAGATAACTTTTTTAAAAATTCACTTTAAATTGTTATTCATTAAAAAGTGTAAAATTTCTTAAATCTCGAAATGCCATGTCGACTAAGCTTAGAATATGTTGACTACAACTCCTTCCTGCTACAAAAAAGAACTTGGTGTTCTGGGTATAACATTTAGCTGTATGCGGTGGATATCTTGGATATCTTGAGAGTGTAGAGTACCTCTTCATTGATAAAACTCCTAAGTCCATTTTGACCTCTTTTTTTTTACATGATAGTTCTTTACGTTGGATTACACAACTGAAACCTGAATATCAAAAAATATGGATATAATTTTTTAGGTGTAAACAAAAGAAAATCTTAAGAACTTCTAAATAAGTGTTGATCTTTACAAACTGCTGTTGTATAGCCGTGATACAACTATACACATATACATGTGGAAACATAGTCAACACAATAATGACGAGCGGACATAGTTCTTTAGAAAAATATACCTCTCACTTTATTCAAAAGGGTTACGAAAGGGTTACGAAAGGGTTATTGTGTGAGAGGTGAGTTGGAGACCGAACAAAGACTGCAACATATTGAACCCCAGCTCTTCTGGCTATATCAGCGTTTCTTTCTCGTTCTGCTGGGCTGCTCAACCGGGGGCCTGGTTCTCACTCCTCGAACTGCAACAACTGACTCCAAACTCTGTCTCCAAACTAACTACAAATTCCTGTGGCACCGGGTTATTTGATGTCCACCTGCTTCAGAGAGCGTCGCATCTGCACTTAATTCAACCCGTCCACAGTCAAGGTTATCCCTTGATATCTTCGACCGGATGCACCTGTTATTTATACAGGTACATTTCTCATCTGACTGCTTGGCCGGGTCGAAGGTCAATATGTTACACTGCTACAGCATTCTATCATCTTTAACTGCATAAATTTGATAGAGAGAGATAAAAAAATCACGATGTGTACGGTTTTCCGTTCAGTATAGTTACATTTTATCAAATCAAAGTAGATTTTTTGAGTTGCAATTCTTATATTGGTGTTCACCGTGTCGGCAGGGCTTGGAAAATAATCCTTCTCAGAAGTTTGTTTGTTTGTATGGGTTTTATGGCATATTAACCTTTGTAGGTTATTTAATGCCAAATCCATTTTATACAAATCAGCAGTTCTATTTCAAACCATTCAGTTTAGCATAAGTACAAAATTTAATTGTCAAAAACATTTCTATTTCAAGCTATTCAAATAAGTCAAATAGTTCTAATTCAAACAATTCAGTTTAGTAGAAGTATAGTTTTTGTTCACACACAGTTAAATTTCAAACAATTAATTTGAGCGTAGGTACAGTTTCAAAGTCAAAAACAGTTCTATTTCAACCAATTCAGTTTAACATAAGTACGCAGTTTAAATATCAAAATAGTTCTATTTCAAGTAATTCAGTTTAGTATAAGTACGCATTTTAATTCTATAGGACCCTATCAGATGCTACCACTTCAGGCCAAAGTGGACCTGAGAGCGATGGCAATCAAGAGGTACTCTGCATTCCCCAAAGCTCCAGCATTACTGGAATCTCACTATCAGATTGTTTAGTGTCACCTTCTCAGAATGGTAAGACGCCTCTTTAAAATAATCACGTGACCTGGTATGAAATTAAACTGAGAAATATGGAGTAATTGCTATTTTTTCAAAGGTCCACTCTGACCTGTTGTCATAGTGCCTGTTAAGTTCCTATCTATAGGTTAAATAGATCTGTTAGAAATTTCTTTATGTTAAATAGGAAAGCCATATCGCTATGTAACCAATATATTGGGTGGGGGCTTTCTTCTTTGCAAAAGATGAAATCGGCATATTCTACGCTTTGCAAACAGAACTCGGGCCTTTTTGTTTTACCAGACATTTTGGTAAATATTAAAAATAAATCCGTACAGTAATTGCTCTTGAAAACAATCGTTTCCTTTCGTAGATATTATCGCAATCATTATGTGAAGTTGGTTGAGAAAGATCGTTGATAAGCTGAAGAGCTCGAAATCCCTCTGTCTATTTTCAGAATTCTTTTGCTTTTTTTTTTCAAGGATCTAACAGGCAAACAATAGCTGTAAATCATAAGCTAATTCCAACTCATCCAACTTTCGCTTTCTTGATTTCTAAAAAGAACTTTCTGCCAACAGAGCAACGCTATCTCTCCTGGAAAAGTCGAAAGGAAAGATTCTTTAAACGCAAACAGAATGAATAATAAGCACGGCACGGCAGGGAGAAGGAGGAAAAGGGAAAGGTGAGATACCGGAGTGTTCATCCAATTATACCAACGAAATTTAGCTGAGGAAGAACACTCCGCTGTCAGAGTTTGAATAAATCGGTGTCCGTATCTAATGGAAAGTCTCTTCTTGTGTCGTGATATTTCGAAGTGAATCGGAAAAGAAAGTGCCAATGACATCAAACAGACTCCAATATAGCGCGAAAATGAAGCGCATTAGGCACCTGGGCTTTATCTCAAGCTATTCCACTAGTTTCGCCGTTCGCTTTGCCTCTCCCCAGCTTGCTTTACGATCAAGAGAGATTGCAAATATTATATGTTTATTGATGGCGATGATGTGTCATGTAGATTTTAGTCAGCAGCGCTGTAGACGGATGCGGAAAGATGGTGACTGGAGATGAATAAATAGATTAACGACTGGTTACAGTTCGAAGGAAATGGAGACAAGCAAAGGCGAGCTGAGGCGCGAAAAATGGAAATCAGATAGCGATGAAGGCTGGGCAAATATTAAGGACAAAAGATTTACGAAAGGAAAAGAATAAAAGCTGTCCTTATAGTAAGCAAATGCTTAATCACCAAACGTGCAGAAAAACGCTAATAGATGATGAGAAATAAAGAAATACTAGAGACTTTGAAAAAGAGGCGTCCAGCAGTTTAACCTTCAAGATTTTTAGACCAGACAGGCTAAATAAGTTCCAGATAAATAAGTTCCAGATAAATGGAAAATAAGGAATGAAAGAGCTTTCAAAATGTAAATAGAGAGAAATAGAACTGCATCAAAATGAGAGATCAGAATTAGATAAAATGCCTTTGAGGGTTTTGCATTTAAAAGTAAACGAAATCAGAATGCAATGAAAATAAGGAAAGAGAAAGTTAGCTGAATAAGGATAGAAGACATGATAGAATCAAAGAAGAAAGAATAGACATTGCAGATATTTGAGAAGAGCATCTCAAGGCTGAAGTCAAAGAATCCAAATGACCAGATTTCAAAATTTCTTTCAGTAAGGATACATCAAAAATATTGATAAATTTAAAAAAGGAAATTATTTGATTGATTGATTGATTTTTGCGGTATGCTCCATCTATCAAGAATTATTTCATGCCTAGATGTTAGGGAATCGTATTTGTTGTACGTTCATATTTTTATTTTTTGTTTAATTGTGTGTTCAGATTTTTTTTTACACTTGCTTCAATTGAAAAGGAATACAGGTACAGACACGGACCAATTTAATATTTTTCAAAGTGATCTATTAGACCCATAGGTCGAACCCTTACAGTTTATATCACACTGAATCAGAGTGGACCTGAGAGTAATGGCAAAGAAAGGATATCCCACAATCTCCAGATCTCCAGAACTAAAACCTCACCATCAAATACTGTCAAATGTCATACCCTGAACATCTCTATTTCGTGTGGGTCTAACTCCTCTGCAAAGGATACAGTAAATGTTTTCTAAGCCCCACCGACAGAGTGGTTGATATTCGAATTGACCGTTTATGTTAACTACCGATGTTACCGGTATATCCGAGTCTTTAACTAGCCCACTTGAAGGAAAACTTTGAATTAAAACTAGCTTTACTCCGCTTAAAAATGACCTTGTGTCACATTCTGCCTGTAGCAGAAGGATTTGGTTGCTAACCCAGTACAACTCTCAAAAAGCTATGTTCTACGAGTGAGCTATCCGCTTCCTCTGTTTTCTGTACTGGAAAGAAGTTGTCGAAAAGATGGCAACATTTTTTTAAAACGCTCTGTATAATAAAGTATATTAGTCAAACGGACAGTATCTTTTCTCATTACACTTTTCTGCCTTATCCTATTTAGTTTGTTTGAGCAATATCCTTGATTTTACTTACAAATTGATTCGTGAAACTGTTGCAAACGAGCCAGCTCAAGATAAATAAAGAAGAGAGTGAATTCTAGTCGGAACAATTGTAATGGCACATGGCCATTTAACTGTCTGTTTTACTGACTGGGAATTTGGCCAAAGTCCTGACTAGATGTTTCTCGTCTTGCCAACAGTGGACAGCTGTATGCAAGTTTGACATAACGATTTGGAATTGCTTAGAAAAAGCGCTAATGTACTTCTCGGTTCTATTGCTATTACAGCTGTTATTATGACCACTACTATCACTACAATTACAACATTTAATTGTTATTCTGAACGAATTTAGATGAAATCACATCTTTCAAGTGAGCCGGCCTTTGAGGCAACTCCAGAAATCTGTCAACAGTGTCGCCGTTTAATATGAAATATACACGGAGTATCTTACAACCACTCAATTCTCATCTCTTTTAACACCATTAATCTTTTCATTACCGTACGAGACTATTGTCGAATCCCTTGTGCTATGCTGTGTATCATTAAAATTAAATTCCTAGTGTCACGCTGTGTGCAGATATTGTAGAATTTCAAATGAAAACCTAACGAGACGTCATTTACCTATCATGTTTCAAAAGCACAAATTCAGGTCTAACTGTATTGTGTACCATATTAACAGTCTGTTCTGTCCAAGTAGGAAGCAAAAAAATGTTGGTTTGCTATTTTGTTTAATGGCATGTCAACCCTTATGGGTTATTTAAGCTCAAATCTTGTTTTTTTGTATATATCTACTGTGTGTTAATAATATAGTAAAAATAATTTTCATTACCTTTGTAAAAGCTAATTTTCATTACCTTAATAAAATAGAAGAAATAATTTTCATTAACCTCATAAACTGGTAGAAATAAATTTTCATTAAATTCATATGTGTTAATAAACGGGTAGAAATATTTTTTATTACCTGTTTCTCTCGACGCAGTTGTCCTTTTACCACTGCCTTCTAGCACCTATAAGATAAAAATGGCTGAGTGTTTCTTTGCCTCAAGACTAATTTGAACGAATTGGTTGGAACTTGATTACATAGGTGCTTGGGTTTGATAGGACCAGCCGATTAATCGAACCTGGCCTCTCAGACCGTCCATCTAGCCCAAGAGCCGATGTTAAGCGTTGCAGGTTAGGTGAACACTTAGTATCCTGATCAGGGGCCACTCAGTCACCAAGATCCAGTCCTCAGTCATTATGGCTCAGGTACGGATCTTGGGATATTAATGATTTTAAAAAATATTGACACGAGGTCAATTTTAAAATGGAGTACAGTTGGTTTGAGTCCAGGCTTTTCCATCTCCAAGACTGATTTCCTTTCCATTGCTAAAGAACAAAATTTCCCCAACTGTTTACCCGTAGCTGGGGAAAAAGGGAGTACTCATACGTGAAGGTTATGTGTTAGTCTTACCGTGTGCCTTTGTTTAATAAAAGTAAATTGGCGACTGTTATCGAGAGCGACCTGAAAGCTCCCTTTTCAATAGCTACTACACTGAGGTGTAAAAGAGAGCACTACTTCTTTCTCCTTGATTGCTCCACTTACCATTGATCAGTACTTTATGATGCTGAGTGTTAAGCAAGGAGGCATTAAATACCATTTTTGAGTTTTTGGTATGACTCGACCTGGGATTGAACCCCGGTCTCCTTTGCGATACATACGTTCTTATTAACAAGGCTTAGTTGCGTCATATATCAAGAAGTATAGAGAACCCAGTGAGGATCAAAATCACTTGTAATGAAATTTATATCGTTATCCTTTTCACCATTCAAAGCTTTCTCCTTTGGTTCTGTATTGGACAAAAATCCGACAGTTAAAAAACTAAATCATTTTTTGTTATGGCCACAAATTCTAATGAAACTTTCATGGCTTAGACACACATCTAAAGAGATCCTTTTCTTTGATTATTGCTGTCTAAGTTTATATAGTTTTAGCAAAAAGCCAGAGCAAAAGACTAATCACAAATTAGGATATCAATTCAAGGAAATAAAAATTCGTATTTCTGAGAATTTTGTTTTTACAAAATTATAACCAATGGAATTTTGACAAGAATAACCAATAATCACTTCCTATGTCAGTTTAGGCCATTGAAATTTCATTTAAAATTGTGGTAATAATAAAAGAGATTGTTCAGTTTTTCACCGTCAGTTTTTTTTTAATTTTGCATTTTGTTTGTTTATTTATTTGGGTTTTTTGTTTTGATTTATTTTGTTTTTTATTCATTTATTTATTTAGTTTTTTTTTATCTTATACCGCACGATTTTTACAACTAGACCCACTTTTCCAGAGGTTATATTCAAAATAAATAAACATTAGAATTACAACAGTAAGTTTACATTATTTATTATCTTGCTTGATCACATTGAACAGATTTTTTTTCATTCTTTAGGAAAAGTCATTCCAATTTTAGTGAATAATTAATAAATCAAAAATCTGAAAAAAATTACGGACTGCTTTGCGGGTAGGAGAATGACTATAGACACAACTTATTTTTAAAGATATACAAATAGGGATATGTTGGGGAATTTATTGATTGTATTCAGAAAACATTTTATCATTCTAACATTATATAATAACGTTCATATTATCTTAATATACAATGGTGATTTAAAGCTTTTAAAAAGTTTTAAAGTTTATTAAAATATTTTTTAGCTTTCCTCCCAACCCAGTTTTGTTTCCTAAAAAAAACAGCGCAAGGAGCTACTGAAATTTGTAAAAAAATTGCGGTATCAGAGAGGTTGACACAGATTAACAATAGTCATTAATATCCATTCTGGAGCGAGATGTAGCGATTGGCCCAAATTCTGCTTCGTCTAGTTTTATACGTTCACGTTATAAATTACTTTTGTTTAATTATATAAAATTTGTGACTGGGTGGGAAATGTGATCCACAGGAAATTGTGCAAGAGATTAAAATTTAAAGATATTAAAAATAGTATATACACAAATAATAATCTGTTCTAAATAATAAGATTTTTTACAATCTCTCGGATTTTAAGGTAAAAACGAATCCCACACTCCAGATGAGAAGGTCAGAACTAGGGAAAAAAAGAACTAGTCATCTAGTGGATTTTTCTGTTTTCGCGAACAACAAAGTGAAAAGAAAAGTAAAAGTCATGAAAGAGAAATACTTGGATCTTGCAAGAGAGCTGAAAAAGCTGATCAACATGATGACGGTGATACCAATTGTAATTGGAGCTTCAGAAATAGTCTTCCAAAACCAGGAAAAGAGATTGGAAAAATTGGATATCGGTGGACGAATCAAACCATACAAACCACTATATTGTTAAGATTAACTAGAACCCTGAGAAGAATGTGAAAAGAAAGATAAGTACCTCGACCTTGTTAGAGAATAGAAAATGCTGCGGAATATGAAAGTGACGATTGTACCAATTGTGATTGGTGCTCTTGGCACTGTAACTAAAGGATTATTAAAGGACCTGGAGGACATGGAAGTTGGCTGACGAGCAGAGACTATCCAAATGATAGCATTATTGAGAACGGCCAGAATACTGAGGAGAGTCCAGGAGACTTGAGGAGACTTGCTATCACTCAAACTCCAGTGAAAAAACCATCAGCTAACACTGATGTGAAAAACTCTAAAGGAGTAAATAATAATAATAATAATAATAATAATAATAATAATAATAATAATAATAATAATAATAATAATAATAATAAGAAGAAGAAGAAGAAGAAGAAGAAGAAGAAGAAGAAGAAGAAGAAGAAGAAGAAGAAGAAGAAGAATTACTCAAAAAAATAGCAAGTGTTGGTTATATGGAGACAGAATAGAACGCTTATTCACAAGTGAATGCAACAAACTGCCACAGAAGGAGTAAAACTGAACGGAGGACTGGTTAGAAAAGGTGATCAACTGGGAATTGTGCAGGATATTAAAACTTAACCATTGTATATACACGAACCAGAAACCATCCGAGAAAATGAAACTCTAGGATTTTGAGATATGAACGCATTCACCTAATCCCAACCAGAAGGTCTACTTGGAGTTAAGAAAACAAAAAAAAAATGGATTAACATGAAGTGGATTTTGCAAGTCCAGTGACCTACAGAATGAAAATGAAGAAAGTGAAAAGATAAACAAATACTTGGACCTCTCAAGAGAGTTGAAAAAAGCTGTAAAACATTATGGTGAATCTGAGAACAATCGTTCTCAGAACGATTCCTCTAATTCTAAGAGAATTAATTTGGGGAATCGGAAATCAGAAGAATCGAAACCATACAGACTATGGCATTGTTGAGATCGGCCAGAATACTGAAAAGAATCCTGGAGTAAGTTTGATTCTCATTAGGTTCCCCATTCACACAGCTTTGTACCACATCGAAGCAAAAAGCTTAGTAAATTACAACTCGACTTACGGTCAAGTCACGTTGAATTTATCGGTTCGTATTATATCATCGAAGTTAAGCAATGATGATTCTGTTCAGTACTCAAATGGGTGACTTCTAAGGAATAGCAGGTACCGAAAGTAACCTTTTTCCCAGACTTAACAAAGTTTAGTGAATAACAATTACAGAAACCAGGTTGAATTTAAACAAAACATTGGTACTGCTTCTATGAGTAATAATCTTGTAAAGATAGACTTCAAATATAACTGGAAGGACTACGAGAAGGAGCTGAAAAGTTCTTAGGCTGAAAAGTTCATGTTATGTCGTCATATCTGTAATTAATAACTTTTTTATCAATGGAATCCTTCACTACAAAACTGATGGAAGAAGTGAGTGAGCTGTAAAGGGGGTTATGTTGAAAAATAGACTTCATTTGGTCACATTCCAGGAGCGTATATTAGTCAGGCTATGAACATTTCATCAACTCTCGTAAGAACAAACTTTTGGCTTCAAAAACTAATTTGATGATATCAATAATCTACCAATAAATCTGTCCGTCGACTTATATACGAGAGTAAATTATAACCGAGTATATATATATATATATATATATATTGTATTGTGTTTGTTTAGAGGGCTATTGCAATGCAAAATAATTATTCGGGTCTAATTAATTTCGAAGTAAAAACTTCATCATCAGAGCCTGTTTTTAATATAACAAATATTTTTTAAAAGTCTCAGACGATGAAGTTTTTACTTTGAAATTAATAAGACCCGAATAATTATTTTGCATTGCAACAGCCATCAAAACAAATACAATACAATCAGATAAAATAATTTGTGCAGTGCTTCAAGTAAATTATAAAATACTATTATATCTATATATGTATGCAAATATACGTGTATAAATTCTTGACGAAGTTATTTGTGCTTCACTTCACGCAAATGCCCTTGAAAAAGCATAAATCAATCTGTTCTCCCTCCAGCTACGGGTAAATAATAGAGAAGATTTGGTTCTTTAGTCTTGAGAAGGCAACCTGTCAAGGAGAAAAAGTGAATATGAATTAGATGTACACTGCTTCAAAATTGACCTTGTGCCACAACCTGTTCGTAGTAGAGGTGTTGGGGAAATGCTCACTTAATGTGCCTTCTGAGTGATGCTTCCAAGAACTCCCGCGCGTGTTTACTATTTCTAAATCTGTTCACTGTAATACGTTTCGCAAACCCGAATTAGATAGATGCCCTAATAATAATATTCTAGCCCAGTTAGCCAAAATGCAAATCGTCAATTTATTTGCAAACACCCTTCTGTCTCGCCAGCAGAGCTATTTCCTTTATTAACAACTGCATGCGAAGATAATATTGTAACATATTTTTAGCATTTCAAGACTCTGACTTTTCTACCTATTGGGTGTGTCCCGTGCCAAAATGGCTGATTGAAATTGGCGTGCATTTCACTCTACAACAGATCTTTCCTAGTTCTCCTCGCATGAACTGGCATTCTACATGTGTTCGAGACATGTTAGCCGAATTCATCACACGTAGATCACGAAAATGGAGTGAGATTTTTAATTCGTTCCTTGCAAAGAAACGATAACAGGCTCATCTTCCTACCTCATCTGGATTTTCTCTCTTTTATATACTCAGTATTTCTTTCTCTTCCTCATTTGATTTCCTGTATTTTGCTTCAAGGCATGATAATTTCTTTTCTAATCAAGTGATCCTTCTAGAAAACTAAAAAATAAGATTGAAGGGCTATATTAGCCAGTTTATTTCATTGTTGTTGTTTTTATTGTTCCGTTGTAGCTATCTTTCCTACTTCGGTTTCTTTTTCTTATGAATTTGTGTATTAATTTATGGATTATAAACAAATATGTTCTAATACATCTGGATCTAAATCGGTATATATATTCGCATATATTTTGGTGGGATTGATTCTAACGGTATATCAACACGACTAGACGTATTTTATGCCGAGAAATAAGGAAAATAAGTTCATTGTATATTCATATTTACATTTTTGTGCAGTTATTTCTTAAGAGTTTTTGCCCACAATTATTTGATATCAAGTATTTCTTAGTAATACAAATAATTTGCTCAAATTTCTATGATTTCAAGTATTTCTTACTAATTCTAATTATTATATGGATTAGTTTGGTTTGTCTGGGTTTTATGGCATATCAACCTTTATAAGTCATTAATTGCCAAATCCATTTTTATACAAATAAACAGTTCGATTTCAAACAATTCAGTTTAACATAAGTGTTCGATTTAATTGTGAAAAAAAAATTCTATTTCAAGCAATTCAGTTTCGTCAAATAGCTCTAATTAAAACAATTCAGTTTAGTAAAAGTATTGTTGTTGCTTGCACACACTTAAATGTCAAAATAGTTTTATTTCAAACAATTCAGTTTAGCGTAAGTACAGGTCAAAAACATTTCCATTTACAACAATTCAGTTTAGCATACAAAAACATTTTCATTACAAACAATTCAGTTTAGCAGAAATATGCAGTTTAGATGTCAAAACAGTTCTATTTTCAACACTTCAGTTCAGCATAAGTACGCAGTTTAATTGAAGTAAGCAGTTTAAATGTCAAAACAGTTATATTGCAGGTAATTTAGTTTAGCATAAGTACACATTTTAGTTCTTTTTAGCCCATTGATAAGACCCTATCAGGTGCTACCACTCCGGGCCACAGTGGACCTGGGATCGATGGCAATAAACGAGCTCTCAGCATTCCTCAAAGCTACTGCATTACTGGACCCTCACTATCAGATTGTTTTGTGTCATATACAGGACACTCGTTTGTGGTGGTCTTACCCCTCTATAGAAAAACAGTCAGTATATTCTACAGCCCAAGCCAACTAGGCAATATATGTTTTCAAGTAATTATTTCTCTTCAATAATCGTCATTTGTTTCCAAACAGTTATATGGTTTCAAGCAACTAAAAATAATCATTAGAAAACGATTATCGCTTCAAACATGCAATAATTCTTGAAAGAATCTACAGTAATATCATCGTCATCATCATCAAGGTGTGTCGACAGCATGGATTCCTTTAACACACACACACACACACACACACACTCTCTCTCTCTCTCTCTCTCTCTCTCTCTCTCTCTCTCTCTCTCTCTCTCTCTCATCGGTTTCTGTCAGCTGTTGCTCTCCCTAAGTCCTCTAGACGGCAACAAGTGTCTGCAGACTGTTGAGAGAATGTAGCTCATGAGTTCGTGCTTACTTTTAGAACAGTGCTCCACATGTCTTATTTGGATGGTTTGTGCGATAGGACGTAAATGGTCCTACAAGTGCTGTTTTGTAGGGTGCTGCTTTTGACTCATAGGTAGGATCCTAACACTGCTGGTCAAAGTGGACCAGTGAGTATGCCCATGTAGGGTAACTACACTCTCTCACAACCAGTAACAGATTTAGCATCATTCATGGAACTCCTCATTTTTGGAAGGAGGATCTCACTTCTCTGCAGAAGCTAGTCATACAGAGAAGAAAAATATATGTCTGTGTGCGTTTCACTAAATCTGACTGACAGTGAATATTTATTGTTTTTTAAAAAGCATTTTCATCATACTTATTTCCCTGTTCACCATGTAATTTACATAAAACAGAATAAGTTATTATCGTATTTAATGAAACATGACTAAAGAAACAGATTTTTGCCTATAATATATGAATATACATACATGTGCGGGTGGGGGGATCTTTCAATAAATAAGAGATTTTTAAAAAATGCCAAATACATATTTTTTTAGAATTTTTCCCACTAATGTAAACTCTGTATTGTTTCGAGTTGGTTTAAATAGCCATAAAATATTTTTGCAAGATGAAAATGATTTTTACAAATCATTTTCAACCTGCAAAAATCTTTTTATGGCTATTTAAAATGGTTACAAATCAGAGAGAGTGCTCCAGTCTTGAACTGTGGCCTTTTATCAAATTTTTAGTGGCTCAGAAGAGTAAACCATTTTTTAATTTACAGAAGAATATGTGATATATACAGAGAAACATGTTTTTGTCAAAAAATATTTACAAATAAGTGTAACATAAATGTACCAAATAGAACGTTGTAGCTTTACACACCAAATGTACGGATGTACCATCAC
This sequence comes from Sepioteuthis lessoniana, assembly GCA_963585895.1. NCBI lineage: Eukaryota > Metazoa > Mollusca > Cephalopoda > Myopsida > Loliginidae > Sepioteuthis > Sepioteuthis lessoniana. The sequence continues at coordinate 75,886,762 of OY757906.1, read as the reverse complement.
GTACTCCAATGGGTTAATGCATGTATCGCTACGTCTTAAGTGGTAGCCGGACCCTGTTGTAACTTCGCCGTGGGAAACGTTGATGAACATGCCCCACCCTGTCTTAGTTCACTAACACGAAAGTTTATTCTCTACTACACTTTTAAAATAGTCGTCGAGAGAAAGAAAGAGAGTATGAAAGCTGAGTCGACTGCGTTAGCTGGATAAAGAGAAACATCATGTAATGGGAAAAGAAAGAGAGGGCAGACACAGACCTTGAATTTTCTTCCTAGTTGTCTGTTGTATTCATAACTTGCTTGTTCGCTGGTTTCCTCTTCACAAGTTCATGACTGGTGTGAGACCCCTTTTCGTTACCACTATAAAATGGGTGCTGTAACTTTCGACAATCTTCAAATGTTTCAGCTAGTATTCTCTAGCGTCTTCACTTCGTCATATCACCGAGCCATCTAACTTCCCAACCTAAATCGACCCCTTACCTCCGCCACCATGTGGAGAAAGGAACATATCCGTTTCCGCTGGTTTCACACCTGCGCAGAAGATTTGGGACCTCCATATTTTTCTTATCATTCTTAATTACTGTAGTTATTCACCCATGACTGGCTAACCCACAACCAGTTTTTTGGCATGAGTCATTCGGAGGTCTGCTGGCTTTTTTCGTAAACACTGTCTGCGTTTTCTTATCATTTTTCTTCTCTCTCCTCTTCCAAAGAAATTCTTTTATAATTTGGACCTACCATATCACATTGCAAAGGTTAAACACTGATCTGCCACTAGGAAACCAAAGTCAAAAAGACAGTCCATGCAGTGGAAACACATTGATTTTCTGGTAAAGAAAAAGTTCCTGTCACAGTAGTCAGTAAATAATGTCCCGTTGACAGTCTTCTGGGACACTTGAAAATGGCATAAATGTAAACAGTGCTCCCAATTGCCAACTCCTTAGCCAAAATTAACGTTATTTATTGAAATAAACTTTATATATATATATATATATATGTGTGTGTGTGTGTGTGTGTGTGTGTGTGCGTGTGCACGCATACTGCGTTTATCGTAACGGTTATTGTACTAGGAAATGGAATCTGTGACCCGAGTTCAAACCCTGGACAAAGCTGTTGGAATTTTTCTTCATTCTGATTTCCTTGAGAAAGTTATGAATCCATATTTTCTCTTCACCTACCCCAGTCATCTATAAATATTTGTGCGGACCCAGTTCTTTTGCCTTGGTTAGGCAACCAAACTTCGAGAAGGAATATTCCAAATTCAAACTAGATTTATTCAGCTTCAAAAATTTTAAAAACTACTGAGTTATTGTTAAATCCTGTTATTGGAGGAGAGGTTGCGTAAACGCGCATGCGCACACACACATACACATACACATAAGTGCACATACCTTTTATTAGACAGTCATTAAAAAAAAGTAAACTTCAGAAAAATGAAATTAAGAACGAATTGTTTTGTACTAAATATGATGAAAGCAAAAGCATAAAAGTCTGAAACAAACAGAATATCTTCTTTTTTTTTTTTGCATGATTTTTAATTGAAACAATATCCTGAAAATACGTCTATGTCTCAGCAATGTACGAGTACTACGGCTACTTATCAACATAGATCACTATTTAATTATAATGAAGACTATGCGTTAGCATGTTACTACGTCATCAATAACATCACAATTTCCTTTGTTATATTTATTACATTAACTATCATTCTCTTCATATCTAAATCTCAATTATCAAGAAAATTATTTTTCATCATTAATACTGTTTGCCTTATCTACATACTAATAACGTAATTGTATATATATTTAACAAAATAGCGATTCACTGTGTGAACAGGAAAGATAATTTGCAAATTGATCATAAAAACTTGATTTTGATAATTATTTTCTTGATATTAGCGCTTTCTAATCGTTTAGTTTTGATAAATATTTCGATAAATATGAGCAAAAATCCTCTCGATAAATATCTTAAAAGAAATTCATTCACAAAAAGAAATTATTGTAATTTTATTCATTACTATCTAATTTAGTTATGTTGAGTTATTAAAATTTAGCAATATAAGCCGAGAATGATGGGAAGAGCTAACATCCAAGTTATTCTATTCTTCGATTTTTCTCCCTCTGTTTCTTTTTAATATGCGTTCTTATTAAAATCGTCAATCTTTCTAATTTCATATAATATTTCATTGTATTAAGATTTAAATACATGTGTCGGTGAGGACATATTTTTACTGGTACACATAATTTCAAAAGAAGTTTAAAGTTGGATTTGAATATTATAACTTTAAAAAGAATTTTTTGAAATATATATTAACTTTTTTTTTCAATTATTTTATCATTTTTTAGAATTATCATGTTTGGTAATCTTAAACTATTTTCCCGGTGTAACTTTTTTATCGACACAATCTTTCTCTGTCTGAAGACATACACTGACCGGCATGTCAGTTGAACAGTAAAATACGCCAACTACAGTTTGGTGAGATGCCCACCCTACAAAGAGGGCACCTGCTGGCCGTGGGTGGTGACCTGTAATGCTTGAATGGTGGCTGACCCGGTATCTGAAGTGGTCACACGACCTGCAAAATTCCATTTAGGCCCTTACTGAGCTAGAAGGGCAATCGGCTGGTCATGGCAAGCCGTAATACCGATACGATTGCCGCAACCGTATTCTTTAAATTACTCTTAAGGAAAACTAGTACCCAACTCTATTTTATTTTAAAGGTGCTGAGTAGCAATTGCGCTGAGATAGGAAACTTAAAACTATCTAAATTGTGTGCAAACAAATGGTGAATACTAAATAGAATTATATGTTGAATAGTGACAAGTGGAAACATTTAACTGTAGGGAAACGAATGAATGGTATTAAATAGAAGTATTAGTGTTAGATCACAATACTCAAAATCATTTAACTGTGTACAAATAAGTTCTTCCTTGTTACCTATAAACTATTCGCTTACAAATCACACACACACACACACACACACACACATATATATATATATATATATATATATATATATATATATATATATATCTTTACTTTAAGAAAAGCAAAAACCAGTCACATTAGGATTATAAATTTATTTCCATCCTGTTATGGGCATTGATATGAATCAATAGCACCAAAAATAAGAGGGCTTCTTCAGACCTTATGGATAAAATAATTCAGGAAGGAAGGGTGGGTAGAAGAGGGGTGATGAGTTTCCTCCCATTTAGCCCACTTCTGTATATATATATATGTGTGTGTGTGTGTGTGTGTGTGTGTGTGTGTGTGTGTGTGTGTGTGTGTGTGGTTAGGTACTTGTATGTATGTATGTATGTATAAACAGGATTTGGCTTTAGATAACTCACAAGCTTTGATATGCCAGGAAAAAAAACATGTTGAAAGGCACAAGCATTACTTTTGCCCAGCTATATAAATACATATATTCATTTCTTTTCTCTTTTCAATTTTCTTCCAGTCGAGTCTTCTGTCTACTTTCTCATGCATATGGATAATGGCTAACTTTCTCCCTCTGCTCTAAAACTATAGTTTTCACAAATCGATTGCACACAACCCCTAAACACCTCTACCTTACACAACTCAGTTTTTGTACGACACACAAAATGGTGGATTTATCTTTTACAATCTATACAACATGATCACACACAATGTATACACCTACCCCTACTGTCATAAACATAAATTTATACACTTATACAAGTCTATTTTTCTGTAAACCACATGCTTACTTTGCGTACCAACCTACTTACCTGCCTATATACTAACCGACATATATGAGTGTGTGCGGTTGTGCTCTTGTCTGTGTGTCTTAGGTGTATATCTACCTATGTGTCTTTATGTGTGTATCTACCTATCCCCTTCGCAACAGATAGGATTTAATGCAAGGTCGGTTTTTGAGTTTACCTTCTTCTAGACTTGTTGCCCAAGCAAGGCTAGAGAAAAATACGTTTTATGTATAAAACATAAATAATGCCAATTTGTCAATAAAATATACTTGCTTTGTTTTTTATGTATATTATGTTATATATGTTAAACTTTTTCTATAAAGTTCTGTCGGCAAATCGAGAATACGCCGACTGTATCCCTGCAATAGAGAGTTTAGACTACCAACCTCCGAGAAAAGAAGGGTATCTTGGGCATAACACTAGACTGTATTCGGCAGTGAGTTCTGGAGCTCTGAGTAGTGTGGTGTCCTCCCACACCCCAAATAGTTCTGTTTGAAAATTATTTGTATTATATTAGAATACTTGAAACCATATAACTATGCCAATTATATATATATATATATATATATATATATATATATATATATATATATATATATATATATTAAAAATTGTTACTCGAAACTATCATTATTAACAAATGATTATTATCATTAGTTTTTTTTGCGTAAAGTGTAACATAGATTCGTCCAGGATTTGAACTCAGCTCTTTGTATCTATATGAGTTCATGCACACACGCGCGCGTGTGTGTGTGCGTGTTTACACACGTGCTTCTGATTGTGCAGTTGTGTGTGGGTTTCTGTACATTTTATGAGTATTTATATTTTTTCTTTTTGTGTGTGTGTTTTCTTGCATGCATTAGAATATATATATATATATATATATATATATAATTCCTGTGTAGCAGTATGTGTGTTTCTGTCTTCGTGCATCTGTACGTCTCTTTGTGTGCATGTGTATGTGTGTATGCTTGTGAATGTTTTCTTCGTATGTTTAGGCGAGTGTGTTTCTGAGAGTGCGTGAATATATTTGTACGCGTATGTGTGTGTGTTTGATATGTTCTGGGATGTGTTTCCTTCTTTGTAAGTGCCTTTGTATGCGCGCGTGTGTGTGTATGCAGGTGTGTATGTTCACGTGCCACTGTCTTTGTAAAGAGTATAATGTATATATCATGATTTTTTATCGTATGTTTCGCTGTATGTGCGTGTCTGTACATGTATTTATCTATTGCCTGTCTGTCTGACTGTCTTATGAACGTATGTATGTATGAATGCATGTATGTTTGCGCGTGTGTGTGTGTTTGTGTGTGATTATGTGTGCATGTTCGTATGTGTTTGTATCTCTGAGTCTGTACATATTTGCTTGTGTTCTACTGTGTGTATATCTGTTTACATGTGTGTTTGGTTATGTGTGTATGAGCATTTGTATTTGTTCTTGTGTTTCCTTCTCAGTCAGTGTCTGTTATGTCTATATATATATGGGTTATTTATTGTTTATGTGTTTTGCAGTATGTGTGTTTACGTGGATGTCTCTATATGTATGTATGTATGTATGTATACGCACGTGCTAGTGTGTATGTTTGTGTGTGTAACAGTTTTGTTCGCAGGCATATTTTCAATGATTTTTATTGTATGTATGTTACCCTGTATGAGTGTGTTGCGTGTCTCTGTCTGTCTGTATATGAGCGATTATGTGTGTGTGTGTGTGTGTGTGTGTGTGTGTGTGTGTGTGTGTCACTGTTTTGGTAGAGGGTATAATGTATCTGCAGTGAGTATAGCTGGGCGTGACTGCACATAAATTACCAAAGTGTTGCTTATGCAGACCGACTTACTAGATCCGTTGGTTTATGATCAAAAACGACAAAGACTAGCCCGGTCGATCAATATACAAGCAAAATGAGTATTTGCAATGCAAAACCAATTCACTGTAAAGGCGACCGGACAAAAACATGGCAATCGCTCGCTTGTTATACTAATGTAGCGTGCTGCTTTGGGGCTGACAGTCACAGCGAATGATTACGATTTTAACTCTTTCGACTCACTAATATCCTTCTTGTTCTGTTTGTACTCATTTCACCACCGGCCGCCGTATCTCTTTTGTTTCCTTAGTTCAGTGCTCTCCCGTTGTTATTCGGAAATGATAAGGTCTTTACCATGAGAGACGTTATAGTGACAGGTTGGCAAGAAACAGTCCTGGCTAAGTTGCCCTTCCTCTGCCCGCCAACAGCAATATAAAATTGACAACATTAACAATTAGATGCTTCATTAGGCACTTGTTGCCAGACATTAATAAAAATGAGATTAAACAGTTTACACTTAATTACTGCACTGGTTGACACTATTAAATCATCTACTATTGATCTAAGCAATATGGCGGAGTGCTCCAGAAAAAGTTCATGCAAGTTTCCAAAGATGACAGAATTCTAATATGGTTTCTACATGCTTTGGTATCATGAATTTCTAAACAGTCCGGCACCGATTGGTATTTTGAACGACTGAATAATAGATCAGACTCCAATCGATCGTATTCACGCAGAATACAGTAACTCAAATGTAACGAGCATCGGGTTCAAACCAAGAAGCCGGTATTAGAGACTGAAGTACCCAGTATCCTTATCGATTAGTCACCGTATTTAAAACTGTTACGGTGACTCGCTCAACCCACAAACCTTGGGGGCGAGCGAGCTCGTCTTTCTGATCATTTACTACAGTAGCAAGATCGATGAGTGTCCCAGGCTTATATGCAATCTCCCACCAACCACCCCACCCATAAACTTTCCCGTGATCTTGGGGCGTGTGTTCATTGAGCAGGGCTGAGTTCGTGACTTCGAGAAGGAAACGACAAATGATAAATACGCTTCCTACCGTGCAATGGTTAGGTCAATGGTGATTTTGATTCTCAGTGAGTATGCATATGCTAGCCTTATATTAAACTACCCAATGTTTAGTAAATGAACAAAACAAACTTTCTTGGTGCGATGGTTTACAAGCTAACATCGAGGATTCATTGATACTGAGTAATGAGTTCGATACTCACTAAGTGAGTATTAGCGGCCTTGTTACAAATATGAGCATTACTTAGTTTTATAGAGAGCACTTTGCACCTTTTGTTATCCTTGTAAACCAGGGCGCTCGATTCTCACTGGGTTCCCTATATTTCAGGCTTTGTGCAAAAATAAGCTTTGTAAATAAGTGCAATATGACTGAAGGGTCACTTGCCTGGTGTAATGATTAATCAGCTCAGCTAGTAGAACATAGTAAGGAGGTTCGATTCTCACTGATCGCTTCATTCTTCCGAGTCAAATTAAGCCTCTTTTATTAAATAACAAGTACAGCATCATATATATATATATATATATATATATATATATATATATATATATGTCTGTGTGTGTGTGTGTGTGTGCAAACAGCTTAGTTCACATGTAAATACACCACTAAAAATATTTTTATTCAAAGCTAATTTTCTTCTAAACCGAAGATACCATTTTTTTATATCTAGTAAAAGTAAAGTTAGCGACCATAGTCGAGGGTGACCCGAAGGCTCCCTTTTCGATAGCTACTACACCAAAGTGTAGGGGAGGGCGCTACTCTATTCCCTGGATTGCTCCACTTTACCCTTGAACCGTACCTTATAATGCTGAGTGTTAAGCAAGGTGGTATCAAGTTCCATTTTTAAAGTCTTTGGTATGACTCGACCTGGGATTGAACCCAGGTCTCCCGGGCCATTGGCGAACACTCTAACCGCTGGGCCAAGTTGAAAATTATTCCGTCAAAATGGATATTATTAGCTTTTATTCATTACCAAACTCGACCTTATTGAAACTCAGTAAGCAACAATAAAGTTGCTACTCTTCTCTGAAGGAAAGTAAAGTTGCATGGACAAAAGGATCACTGCGAGATATTCATATTTCTTGTCAGAGTTCAATGCTGTAGTGTTTGATGATAAATAATTACTTACAATTTATGTTTTAATTGTCTAATATTCCAACAGTATAAGTAAATCATGGTATCTTTGTTTTAGAAGAAAATAGACAAAATCAAAAACATGTAACGTTTTTTTATAGGTGATATAATTACTCGAGGATTATTTCAATTATCCTCACACACACACACACACACACACATATATATATATATATATAACGCATATATATGTGAATGTGCATGAGTTTTAAATTCGTGTTCCCGAATTTATCAAGTTTCTGAACTTCTGACTTGACAAAGATAACGATTCTTTTCCTAATGTTGTTCACTAATTTGCATACTTCGCTTTAAAAATTACATATAAAAAAGTAAATATTTGAATAGATAGAACAAGTTTTTTTTTATTTGTGCCAATTGAGTATCATGTATTTTCGGTGTATTTGAATTAGATGGAAGTGAAGGTAGCTGATTAGTTTTAAAAGGTTTAACAAAGATGCATATGTCCACTTGTTTTTCCACTGCATCTTATTTTCTATGCATCGAGAATCTACACCCTTACTGATACAGATTAGAATCATTCAATTTTATCATAGACAAAATGTCCTCGGGATTCCCCGTCGCTAAATGTTTAAAGTGCAAGACTGCACCCTCGAAGTGAATAAGTTTGTACTCCATTCGTGCTATTACGTTCTCTTTCAGGTTAATTCCCTTAGGAAAGAGATGAAACTCCTTATTCCTTTTTCTATGGGACTGTTGTAGAGTTAGAACTTTTTGTAATATGGGAAAGAATTGTTGTAGCGATAGTCTTGCGTTTGTCAGCGTGTATGCCTCCGAATCCATTGTGGGAGGTAGTGAACCGTAACTTGTAAGTAAAATGAAGTCAGCAACAGTTAACAAAACAGCAAAAGTCATAAAGAAGAAGTTTAAGTGCAACAAAAATTGTCTTTCAGATATATTATCATCATTGTGCAATTTATACAGGCATTAAAATGCCATAAGCTTGTTAAGAGGAATACTTTTCAATATGTGCTCCTAAAGCTTCTTTCTCTGTTACTTCCTAGTTCTTCTTTTGACCTTTAACACCAGGCTACTCTTTCAAACTCTTCCAAGACAAATAGAGAGTCGGTAGCTAAGAAGAGTTATACGTATTCTTTTCCCTCATCAGATTGTGTGTGGGTGAGTCGGTGTACTTTGTTCTTAGCTAGGTGGTTGACGTGTCAGGTGGTTCATTAGGCGTCAACTATCTTTGATTTCTCCACATGTCGGCTCTAAAAGGTTTTTAAATTGGGAATTAGCATTGGTTAAATCCGTCCTTGATAAAAATTTATATATATGTATCTTCTATCTATGAACCACTACAGGACAAATAGTATCACTGCTACTTTTCTATAAGGATGCCTTTGGTATCAATAACTCATGAAGGTTGATGTGTCATTTAAACAAAGAATGTACCATGAACTATTAAATTGTAAACGAAATATCAAACACCTATGTAAATTTATTCCTTATGATGTATGAGATGAATTCGAATATATATATATATATATATATATATATATATATATATATATATATATATGAGATGAATTCGAATATATATATATATATATATATATATGTGTATATATATATATATATATATTCGAATTCATCTCATATATTTGAAGATTTATTGGTAATATAAAATGTAATGTTTGCTTTGAAAATACTATATTCATTAACCATAATGAAAAACTAAAGCTAAAAATGAAAAAAAGCTAGCTGTATATTCGATAGAAGGAGAGTGTGGCAAGTGTCATTCTAAAATTTCAGAAATTTCTTATTTAAACCTATGAGATCAGAAGAAAGTTTGAATAGAAAATTTTGAATAAGGGTGTTATCAATCATTTTGTTCAGGGTGTAATTTAATCGGGTTTTTTTTTATTTTATCCCCCCTCTCTCCCTCTCTCTCTCTCTCTCTCTTTCTCTCTCTCTCTCTCTCTCTCTCTCTCTCTCTCTCTCTGAAAAAATACAGTTTATCTGTAACGTTTCACTGATTCAAGAACATAGACTTTTAAAGCAGTCGTCTAAATATCATAATAAATTGAAACATTTAATTTATAAAATATGTGGTTGTTCTGCATATCACAAAATTAATTTAGACTTTCTTAATTTTTTTCGTCTTTTAGACTTTAAATTTCATTACAGTCAATAAATATGACCTTTTAAAATCTCTCTCTCCCTCTCTCTCTCTCTCTCTCTCTCTCTCTCTGTATATATATATATATATATATATATATATATATATATATATTATCCAGTGTCAATCATTAAAACTAAAAATTAGTAAAAACTGGTCCAGTAAAAACTAAAAATTACTCATAAGCCAGAAAACTTTGGAAGTAGTGTGAACACAATATTAAAAGATTTATGAACATATACTTTTATTGCTAAAATTACTCACTTAAGGATGGTATGTTCGTGAAACTCAGCGTAGGGAGATGGGTTTGTGAATTTTTACTATTTCAACAATTTTAATATATACAAATATATATATATATATGTGTGTGTGTGTGTGTATGATTGACTCTTTTTTCAATCTTGACACATGAGGACGCAAGAGCTCAGTTAAAGGTATGAATTGTTGATCTACCCGTTCAAATTATGTGTTTATACAGGTTATGAATTGTATTGAACCAAGAGACTACTTGGATAGAATAATAACAGAAGAATGGTGCACCTATGTGCACTGAACACTTCTCAGGTTTTAAATTCGGAGATTTTTCTTTGCCTGAACCGTTCACCCTACGAAAGCCTGAGAGTCCAATCTACCCAATTATTTTACCAATATATATATATATATATATATATATATATATATATTATTGTCATGGTTACTGGGCTAAGCGATAAAACCATCTAAGTTTGATTATCCGAAGAAAAAAGAATAAAAGGTTTCTTATAAGCAAAATTCTAAACTAGGTATTCTTTGGTGTTGTTTATTTACGTTTTTTTCTTCTAACAGAACTACAAAATGTAATAAATATTGAATACCAATAAGACTCTGACGTATTGGGCGAAAAACGCCTCTAAGATCAAAAGCAAATCTTCCTTCGTGGTACTTTTTGCCACGTTTTATAATATCCAAACTCCAAATTGGACAATGAAAAACAGTTTTTGTCATCAATTCTGTTTCTGGATTTTGTCAAGGAAACTACCTTGCTAAATCTATACTCAGCGAAATAATCTAAGGTAAATGTTTCTTATTGCTTCCCGTAGTATCGGCTCCCGTTAGACGTGCCAGGACTCCGACAAAATGTCATATACTCCCTCCCTTGAGAAATGACAGTTTCAAATAGTTGACGTAGTTTTCAGAACATTTTCATACCAGTAATAGGTAGAATTAATGACTCATGATATTTAGTAAACATCTTGTTTCTTGCCATGCTAATAGTTTTATTCCCAGGTCATAGCTTAGTTTTTTACAAGGCCATAAGTATTGAGCACCGAGAGGATAGATAAATAGATAGATAGTCTATTGCAGCTATAAAGTACTCTTTCATTATGATAGAAATCTGTAATTAATTATCACAAACTGCATTATATATGTGTTTGATAGATAATCGTTTATGCTGCTACGGTTTCTTTTGGTAGGCCGTATGCTAGTAGGATTTGTTCTATCTTCCCTCTGAGAATGAAATCGAAAGCCTTGGTAAAGTCGACAAATAGTAATGTCACCTGTAAGTTTTTTGTCCGTACGCCTTCAAGGATTCTACGGATGGTCAATATTTGTGAGGTCATGGATCTATTTCTTCGGAAGCCATTTTGTTTTTTTCTAAGGATGTTGTCGATTTTGGGTTCTATGCGGTTTCGTAGAAGGGCATTGTAAATTTTGGTTGCAACGGAAAGTAAAAGTACGTTCACCGGATGGACACACAGAATACTTCGACACTGTAGCAGGAGTACTACAAGGGGACACGCTAGCCCCATAACTCTTTATCATCTGTCTAGACTACGTGCTTAGAACATCGATTGATAAAATCAGAGAAAATGGCTTCGAGCTGACAAAGAAAAGAAGCAGAAGGTACCCCGCAAAAACAATTACCGACGCCGACTACGCCGATGACATAGCGATACTAGCGAATACAACCAATTAAGCCGAAACACTACTGCATAGTTTGGAACGAGCCGCCACAGGCATTGGCCTCCATGTCAATGCACACAAAACGGAATATATGTGCTATAATCAAACAGGCGACATTTCCACACAAGACAGAACCTCCCTGAAACTGGTAGACAAATTCACCTACCAAGGAAGCAGTGTCTCATCAACCGAAAAAGACATCGACACGCGGCTAAAGAAGGCATGGACAGTTATCGATAGACTATCAATCATATGGAAATCAGACCTGACTGATAAAATGAAACGCAGTTTTTTCCAGGCAGCAGTCGTATCGATACTGCTGTATGGATGCACTACTTGGACGCTAACGGTACAATACCCTGCTTCAAAAATGAATTTTCTGAGGACATATGGGCAGTTTTTATATAACTTATACGATATCCCATTCATGCTCGGGGCACTACCTGCGTGGGCCTTATGGACGAAATTTTAAACTTCCCCCAGTTTTATTCCGCTATCACTAAACATTACCGTTAGATATTGGGGTTTTGATAAATCTCTAAGAGGAGGTATTGGGATACCGTTCAATTCATCCGAATATGTCATTCTCAAGTGATTCTCGAGTTCCTCTTTCAGTACATCAAGCTTGCCACTCTTAGATTCCCCGAAAAGTTTTTTTGCGAAAGCATAAGGATTTGGATAGAATGATCTCCGAGCCTAATGCTTTTTCTTTCAATGTTTTCTCTGATTTTCAGCTCTGGAGATCACTAAAATCCTCTTTTGAATATCATTTAGGATATTCTGAAGTTTCAACTTCTCATGAATTAAGGCTTCTTTTAATTGGCGCTTTAGCATTCTCTGTTCCGATTTGAACTTTCCCTTCTGTATCTGTTGTCTATTTGGTCGTTTTTCTTCTGTTCTATCTTTTTCATGCGTCACTGCACCAAACCACTCCAGACAAACGTCATATATAATTCTACAGAAAGATGTCATTTGTTGATCAATGGGACCCTTAAGATGGGTGGTGAGGAAAAAAGAAAGCTCCTAGTCTAAGTTTGTCCTCGTAGCTATCTGATTACCTTTGGGCCACTGAATTCTTGGTTTGCTCAGAATGTCTCCAGGCCTTTGTGGCTCAGCAATGGGCTTCTGAAAACTGTAGGTGTGTTCCTAATTCATAAGCCCATCATTCGATTAAAATTCCCCTATAGGAGAATTACGTCGTTTGCACCAACATGCCTTGTGGATTCGTAATCCACGCAAGCTGTTAAATTCTCGGCCGCAATCACATGTTGTAGCCAAGTACATTTCCAAGTCATTTTCGTTTGAGCAAGTACGATGAGTGGTATATTCTCCCTCTCCGCTACAGACCCCCAAAGGGCATTTAATATATATATATATATATATATATATATATATATATATATATATATATATATATATATATAAGTAAATAATGGAAATGAATCAGACAGTATGAAGGAAACTGAAAAACAAAGTAATGTAAAAGTGATGAATTTATAATAAAGGAAAGTCAATGTTAAAACATTTCAGTTTTAGTAAACCTTCATCAGGACTTTAAAATGGATCACTTTTTCTTCTATTTTCTTCATATATATATATATATATAGCAAGATAGGAAGAGAGAGATATGGGGATAAAATTAAGTAGATCAAATAAAGCGCTTTTCAATTAAAGATATAATTTCTAAGGAGTGTTTTTAATCTTTTCATTGAGTGTTGTTATTTTTTATAATTAAATGTACTCAAGTTTAACTAACGTTGTATCAAGATAAATCTAAAATATATGGCTTTATGAAGAATTATAATATAATTTTGCCAAATGATTGACTTACGTTTGAATTGCTATTAATATTTTTTGCTACAGCGTTTCAATGTTGTAAAGTTTAGCATAAAATCTAACAATATCCGTTTTGATTGTTTAATATTCCACTAGAAATATTAAAACTCTAGTATCTTTGATTTAGAAGACAACTTTTATTTTCAAAAATTGGTAAGAGCGTATTTATTTATGCACGATATCTCATATATATATATATATATATATATATAACTTGGCATCTGTAGGTGTACCTATTCGCCCATTTGCGTCCAGCCTTATGTATCTCATCAGTTTGGCATAAATGTATCGGCTTTGTGATTCTACGGCTAATTCTTTTTCGGCCATATCTTGTCTTGTTATATATTCAATCAATGGACGTTGCCAGCCACTCAATCAGAAAATGTAGAATTGAGGTGTTGACCCCCAATGTCAGAAGATGGCGCTGTTGTGACTAGTCATGTAATCGTTGACTGGCAGCTTGATAGCACTGCCTTATTACTGTCTGACATATGCACCTGCAACTCGCCGCATACACACTCAGGCACGCATAAACGCAAAGGAATGTTTTCCGAAACAGTTTGAAATGATGGAAAAGAAATATAATGAGAAGAGAAAATGAGATGGGTTTTTATATTGGAGTGTAAAACAACAACAAAAAATTAAACGAAAAAGTATCGAATTGATACAATGTAAATAAAACGAGGAGAAACTGTAAAAGGAAATAAATTGTAATTTTGAACAATTTCAGAAATTGTTATGGATTTTATGAATTTAGCATAATACTAAACGACCCTTGAACTAGTAGGCTTATCTTCGTAACAACGGACCGTGATTATCTTGATACTGCTAAATAAGGAGAGAAAGATTCTAATGAGTATTTCATAGTTATATCCATTTATACCAAGTATTTTGGATAAATAAGAAATGATGCTCAAATTCACTGGACGAGTTCTTTATTTGTCAATTAACACAAGGTCTGGTCTTCTAGTCGGGATTGAGCGATCCGTTTGTATCTTAAAATCCAGGGGAATTTTATGAGTCTTATTTTCTATGACAGATTCTTATTTGCGCAAGTAGCATTTGGTAGCACGGTCAAATTTACTATTATCATTATCATTATTATTATTCATTGCGAGTTTTTCAGCTCAGCGTTAGCTGATGGTCTTTTACCGGAGTCTGTGTGACTTTTCTCAGTATTCTGGTCAATTTTGACAATTCTGTAGTTTGTAGCCTTCCGATTTACAACTCCTCCATTCCCTTTACTAAGCCCTTGAGGATCGTTTCGAATGAACCAACTTCAATTTTTATGACGTCATCGTCATTTTCCGTAGCTTTTTCAGTTCTCCGGCAATGTCCGAGTACTTGTCTTTCTTCTCGCGGTCTGCCAGAGCGACAATGTTCACTTGGTGGCAGGTTCTCTCTCTCTCTCTCTCTCTCTCTCTCTCTCTCTCTCTCTCTCTTCTTTTTTATTTTATTTGCTTTTTGTTAGTTTGTTTTTTGTTAAATACTACTCGATCAGGTCTTCTGGATGGGATTAGGTGATCTGTTTGTATCTCAAAATTCCACTGTATTTTATGTTTCTCATTTTTCCAGGGCGGATTCTGATTTCTGCATATACCATTAGGCAGTATGGTCAAATTTAAAATTCTTGTACAATTCCCAGTATATAATTTTCCCTATCTAGTTATGTCTAGTTTTGTACTCTTTTAGCGCAAGTTTACTGCATTCGCTTACGGTGTGATTGTTATAACGCGTACTCCTTTAAACAAGAAATAAAATTAGTTTTCTTGGTGGTAAATAATCAGTCATATTGTATTCGATAAACGGCGTCGGTCGAATCATCCACCCATCATAATTTATTAACTATATATACATACTAGAATATCACATTTTAATACCACAGAAGATACAGGTTTACCTCCACAACAGTGATTAATCGTTTCGTCTCTTCCTTCTTCTTCTTCTTCTTCTTCTTCTTCTTCTTCTTCAGCTTATTATTACTATTTTTTACACCAGTATTAACGGGTGGTTTTTCATTGAAGTCGGATTAATACCAAGTCTCCTCAGATCTCCAGGGCTCTTCTAATTATTCTATTAAATTTTATAATGCTGGAGTCTTGATGGTCTCGTTTTTTCCTCTAGTCTCCAGTTACCTCCAGTCTCTTTTCCAGGTCTTTGTATTTTTATTAGTGTTACCTTCATGCGTGTCAAAATTAATTTCATTTGTCACATTTTTTTTACTCTTAACGTTATTTCTATAAACACATAAAAAGACTATATAAACTCCCCTGTATTTTAAAAGTGTTATTATAAAGTATTCTTTTGTTTCAGATATATTGCCGTATATTAATAGTGGTTTTCTGACAATTTTAAGACATTGTTTTCAACTGGGTCTTAAATCCGATAAATATATTCGCAGATCCCAGAAAAAGAAAGAAAAAAATATCAGATACTACAGCCCAAAAATGACTTGGTGTTTGTTTTTTTTGTTTTTTTTTCTTTTTTTTTTTTGAGATGGTGAGTTGTTATATCAAATGAAGCCTAAAAGTGAATGTACATCAATTTTTGAAGATGGTGTTTTCAAACGCAAGCCAAAGGAAAAAATGACCACCAGCATCCACTTTTTTAATGGTTAGGATCATAAAAATATACTAAGTATTAAACTTTACATAAATTTGGAACTCATGCAGTTGATTAAGAAACGAAGATATTTTTATGTATCCTAATAAAAAAAGATATTTATGTATTCCGTGATATTAGGAGTAGAAGTTAAAACACATACTTAAAAGATTCCATTTGTTCTTAGGGAGACGCATCCAACATTAAAACCATTTGTAGAAATTCAATGAAAATTATTCAACTTGAGAAATGCATTGGAAATCTTATTATAAATCATTAAATGTCCGTCTATCAGTCCGTACATCTAAAACTTTTCCATTTTCGTTCGATTAAAGCCATATTTTTTTTTAATTGTTTGCCCTACTTAGCAAGATGCAAAGCTATAATCTAAATAATAAAAGTTTTTAGGTGGTACCTGTCACTCAATTCTCTTGTCTCATTGTCATTCACGTTGTAAAAATGAATCTTGGTGATTGCTACGAGAGGTCGATGGCTCCGTCATTGTGACATGCTTTTAAACCCTCTCTTTTGTGGCCTAGTGTCGAGTTGCCAAGAGTAATCGCTCGGCCTAAAAAAATATATAATATAAAATATTTGAACCATAAAAACTATTTTTTTAATTCAAATCAACACCGCTACTCCAAGTCTGGAAAATAATAAGATTAAGTATTTATTCGAAGATTTTTTTTTTGAGATCTCAGAATGAACCGTTTTCCATACGCCACATTCGGGGTAAATACACCTAAAATTTTAAAAGGATAAAAACAAATTGAATATCATTTGATTAGGAATAATTATCCAAAACTTAAAAGCGAATCTACGTATTTTATTTGCAGTCGTGACCATCTTAGAAAATGTATGTGATATGGTAATTACTTTTTATTCATTCACTGATACCGTAACCTGGTTTGGTCATGGAGGTGCTACTCATGTATTGTGTCTTATACAGTAATTGTCTATCGAATTGCATCTCTCTCCAGGTCTACCACTGTTCTGAATTCAAAGTTTTCTTTTTCCTAGACCGGTTGCCATACCTAGGTTAAAGAGCCAAATCTACCCTACTCTTTACCCATAGTTGGAAAGAGAATAGTTGGATTCTTTCACAAGGTTCTTCAGGATTTGAACTCGAATCACGCCGCTAACCGTTACGTCAGAAGTGCCTACAAGTATTTCAAGTTATTTCCTTTAAAAAGCTGCGGTACAACGGTGGCAGTATTTTGTTTTTGTTTTTGTTTTTTAGGTTATTTTTTACGTTTTTCGGCATTTTTTATCTTTTTATTAGGTTACTTCTTGCTATTTTTTATACAGCTTTGTTTTTTATATACTACCCCAATTTCCCTGATTCCACAAAAGAAGAAAAGACATTGGCATAAAGACTCTCCAAAACGAAAATATTCTTGTAATCATTGAACTACTTATAAAATCTTATTGCTTATTTTAGAAAAGAAAGATATGAAGATTTGACATCGTCAAATAATTTGACAAATTTTAATGATTTAATCGATTAGGAGTAATCGGACGAGGATGTCTGTAATTATCACGATGGTTTAGTGGCCTTGACAGCGAGTGCACTGTGATACTCTAGATTTTAGGTGCTGTTATATATATATATATATATATAATCAAAAGCAAAAATTCAATTCTTTGATGTCATTATAAATTTATTTCAGGTCTACGATGACACTCTTCAGATGGTGATAGAAATATTCTGTTTCGAATTTGAATATGATGACTGTATCCAATATAGAAGGTAAGACCCTTCCAAAAAAGGGGGTGCCTTGAGCATGACACGAAACGGTACCTGACGATGAGGCTCCACTTTTGAAGATATGGAAAATGTGGAATACCCTTTCATAGTTATTCCTAAACCAACTCTGACCTGGAGTGGTAGTACCTGTTTGACTCCTATCTATGAGTCAAATAGTTCTCTTGATAGATCTATGTATAAAAAAATTCTTAAACAATGATGCAAAAACCAGAGCTGTAGGGTCATTTACTCCCATCTTGCAAACTATCGAAGCCAGACGAACGAGACATGTTGGACTCGGCTGGAGTGGCAAGGACGAACTCATGAGTGATGTAACCATATGGACTGCTACACATAGACACAATAGTGCTGACCGACATTGGATGCTGTCTAGAGGACTTACCAAAAGCGATGGCTGATAGGGATGGATGGCCATCGAAATAGTCTAAGGAATCCATGTTGTTCGCACACCTTAGTGATGATAATAATGATGCAGATAACACAAAAATATGAACGTACAATGAACATCATATCCCTAACTTCAAGGCATAAAATAATCCTTGGTGGGTTAACAATTAAAATCAATCAATCAATCATTATTGAAAAAGTGACTTTTGATACGTAGATAAATATTTACAATAATCTGCACTACCAGAAAATTTTCTTACAAATGCAGCATAAGTAATAACTGCAGCAAATTGTTTAATCACATCTTGTTAATTTTCCTTTCTGTCGGAGATCTTATCCACATATTTATTTAATGCCCTGCACTTTAAATGTTTTTTATTTAAAAATGCATTGTTACCCTAAAGATGCACCGAATGCCAAGAAGAAATAGATTCTTAGAAATCAGCAATTTAAGCAAACTTGATGTTTGTAAATATTGATAAAATTATATAGCTCTACTAGACTAGAGGAATTCCAAAGGGGTATTGGCTAATGTGCTGGACTGTGACATTGTAGTAAGAGAATTCGAACTCCAATGATGCAATTATGTTCACTTTCTGACTAATACACTTGGGCAAGGTATGAACTGCTTTATACCCACAGCTATAGGTTAGAGTACTGTCCTTCTTTACTAAGGTTGATATACTATAAAAGCAAAGAAACTGAAACCTAAAAAACGACCTTAAATAGTTTGGTTGTTTTATTCAAGAATTTGACCACATATTTTTAAAATCTCCTTATAATATGCAATTCATTTGAATGAGGGTGGAATTTTCGAGCGTTTACATTGATTCGATTCATTACCTCCGTTATTCCTACAGCTATGGGTAAAATAGCACCATTACTGTCCTATGGACACCAGTGGTGACCGGCCTGGAATGATTTGCATCAGCTCTGTGTGAACACCGGATGCAGTCTAGAGAACATGCCTGGAGTAATGGACGATAAGGATGGATGGATGGAAAATCAAAGGACTCCGTGCAATCAGCATGATTTGATGATGATGATGATGATGATGATGATGATGATGATGATGGCTGTCTTTCTAAATATGGATAAAATGGTGGGGACAGATTTGGTTCTATAAACCTAATTTGGCAACTAGTCTAGGAAAAGGAAAGAGTCCAAATTCAAATCCCGAGGAGTATCTTTCGTAGGATATGTAATATATGATTCTCTGTTCTTCTGTTATCCGTGCACATGAAAAGTTTGTCTGGTTCTAGACAAACCTTCACCACTATAAACAAATCAAAGCTTCTGCTTAGATAATAATCGCCGTTGATATCAATGTAAAACCTTATTAGAAAAACAGATATAAAATTAAATAATAACTATTCTTATGCTTTGATACTAAGGTAAGTCAAAAGATTTGCAATTATTTGGGTAATGTGGGGCACAATTTGGCAGCTCCGGATGTTTTTGGTGTGTTCGTAAAGATAACGAATCAACTGGACAGTGAGATGACGTGCTCACCTGATAATCTTCCGGTACTACTCAGCGGATTTGCCTCTGTTTGGAATCTACGATTTTTGGCCAACCTGACCTTACCTGATCGTCGAGATCACTACAACCCTAGTCAAATTTCTTCAATCATCTGGTTATTATACTATGATCAACTATGCCTTTACCTTTTGAACAACATATGTTTTTCTTTGTTTCCACATTGTTATCGTTCAATTTGAACTCGTAAAGCAAGAGTTATCTACGTCTCCCATTTATCTGTTCTACTTTCAAATTACACATGATGTAGAGCAATGAACATCATGTCAGCACATCAACTACTTCGATAATACTAATCATAGCGAGTGCCTTTCAAGACTGATATATATGTAATATACGCACTGCAAACTAACAACTGACTATTGCAAACCTTTGACTAATCCTAGAAGAATCAGGCTTAAAAAATTGGATTTTTTCGTATTGAAAACTGATGATTGTCAAATATATATTCTTCAAGTTCACCGTTTGTCTCTGTTCATATAAAAAATACTTTGAAGCACTTTTCAAAATCGAAATGTTATAAATGTTGATGGTATTTATAAAGACCAAATATGTTATCATTATGTCTACTTGATGACACTGCTGTTTTTTTTGGGGGGGCTCGTTTTTATGCCGTTGCTCATGCGCACTGATTATAATTGCAGCCGAATAGTCACATGTAAAATCGAGAAAAGAAGCCGGCACACAGAAAGGATGATCTATTGAAGACATAAGAACAAAAGGGAAGGAACAAACGAAAGAAAAACTGTCAGGACATTTGAGTAGAGAAGAACAATGCAGAGAAAAACGTAGCAATAGATTGTCATCTTGTTGACACGTGTTAATATTTCATCGTTTGCGCGTTGTGGCTTTTTGTTGTATAGCAATCGGTCGGCGCTGTCCAATTTGCGGCCGGCGGCGACAATCGCGAGGGAATCATTTGTGTCGACGCTGACGAAAGAACGTGGGGAGGTGCGAGGGAACAACAGGGCCCATCCCCAGACCACTTGCTTTACACATGCTTATTTGATGTACATCATCTACACATGTTTATGCATACAATATTTTCATGCACATACACAAGTGCGCGTCGACTTAACTGCTTATACACAACTTACGTTCATCGAAACATATTTTCTCATATAAGAAACTGGATACTTTAAAAATGTACATCTGTTCCCGTCACTCAAATTATAAACAGAAAATGCACGTCTGTACGTGCGAATAAAGTGACATTCTTATGTAATTCTTCAGATTTGGAAATGTTCATGTGTCATTATCCTATTTTCTCACTCAAATAAAAAATAATTACGTAAAAATATTCGAATCATTTTCTAGATTCCATAATCACTGTCAATTATTGCTTACGTTTTTCATAAGGAGAATTTTGAATTGCATTACAATATCTCATATTGGGGAATATCTTAACAAAACACAGCCGAAATTATATTTCGTAGCGAGATTATTGTAAGTAATAAAAGCCTTAAAATTCTCTTTGCGAACAATGGAATTTCCTGCACAACTTGATACTTGCAATTTGAAAATCGCGTCCGTGGTCACCATGATCACCATAAACTTAAGAAAGATAATTTTTAAAAGCTAAGTATAGAGTACTTGTCCTGTTCTATTTATCTAAGGACCGATATTTGAATTTATTTGAATATATTAGCATTATTTCTAATCCTAATCATCGTCAAGTCTTTTTGATTAAAGAAAATTAAAGAACTTATCACCTTTAGGTATTTACCAACCCCTACGCACGAGCAGAAAGTGACACAAGGTCAATTTTTAAGCAGATTTTAACAGATTTGAATTCAGAGTTTTAATTCTTCAAGACCGGTTTCCTTACCAAGGTTAAAGAGTTCAGTCTGCTCTACTATTTACCCATAGCTGGAGGGAGTTCGGTTGGATGTATTCATTTGCCCAGACTATTAGAGCTATGCGAAATGCAAAGAGCCTCGGCTAGGGTTTAAACTCTGGTTACGGAATCCATTTCCTACGACTATATCCATTACTCCATTAATCCCTTTTATTGACTGTGTTTTACCATAACAGCAAAAATGACTCATCGTTGGGAGAATATTGTTTGTACAAATGCTTTAAAATTCTCAATTTATGATCCCGCTCGCTAGATGATAATATTTTTGTTGGATCTGTGTTCGCGTTCACGAAAGTCATTATGATTTCTTAAGGGAGATATCTGTTGCATGTTAGGTAGTACTTCGCTTTATTCATTCATATCATTTTAATTATAGTAGAAATTCTATAGTTTGAGACGTCACATCAAACCAAATAAGCGTCAAAATATACGATCAGGTCCGATGCCAATGATCTGTTGTTAACACTTGCCGAGAGGATTTATTTTAATGACATTCAACCCGTGTAAAGTTATTTTATCCCTAGAAGTTAGGTAACCACATTCATTGTA
Organism: Sepioteuthis lessoniana; assembly: GCA_963585895.1. Taxonomy (NCBI): domain Eukaryota; kingdom Metazoa; phylum Mollusca; class Cephalopoda; order Myopsida; family Loliginidae; genus Sepioteuthis; species Sepioteuthis lessoniana. The sequence goes on along the minus strand of OY757906.1, from coordinate 75,864,450 downwards.
CGATTACATTATATTATATTATATTATATTATATTATAGTTGTTTCTTTATAGACTTTTAGGGGGTAGTTATATGGTATCAATTTTTCTATCTAATACAAATAATTTGCTCACAGTTATATGGTTTAAAATATTTTTATCTGATTCTAATCATTCTTAAACAGATCTATTTAATCCATAGATGTTACCATAACAGGTACTATTATCCTGGGTCAGTGTTATACAGCCGGAATAAAGTAATGACAATACATTTTTAAAAAATATGTCTATATTTATTTTTTGTCATGAAAGGGTCGAAATGGCTGCACGTGAGAGAGAGAGAGTGACAGTAACAGACACAAAGGAATCGGACTGCTATCATTGACACCGCATTGAGGACACATATTCATATTTGCGACACATTGTGATAGATCTATATTCAAGGACCCATTTAGTAGTTCTTTAACAAGGCTGACAGCACCTCTTCTAAAAACGGAATCACTGGCCTCTTGAGCCAGTGCCTAATGCGGCTTCTGTTCTGATTGCCCACTTCTCCCTGATTAACAACCAGTTTAATCAGACCAAATCTGTTTCCCAATGACGACGAATCTCTTGTTATTATATAGCATTCTTAACGTCCACGTATTTTTCCTAACGGTTCTTAATTTTCGTGATTTATTTCCACTGTCCCTTTATTTACACTAGTGCATATCCTATTTAGAAATCCTCAACTAACATGCTGTCAAATGTCAGTATGTAACATGAGAGTGGATTTGGGAGTAATGGCAACAATGAAGGGTCACTCCACTCGCCTCAGAGCTTTAGAACTGGAGCCTAACCACTAGATGCCGTTTAGTGTCAAACTAAAGACACCGATTTTTGAAGGTTCGTACTCCTCTGTAGAGATACAGTCTGCGTATTCTACGCCCCGCCGACCAGATGGACATTTCGATCATTGTAATCAACAGCTCCTTTCGTGTGTTTGCCGTAGTTGGTAGCCATCAGGGAATTTCAAATCAAACCCTTTTTTCAGTTTATAAAGACAATTCTCGATGTTTGATTCATTCTTAAGATTGCTCTTATCTCTTCCATTCAGCTAGAATATATAACTTTGTCATGCACTGCTTGGCTCAAGGGTTGAACTCACGACCACCAGGTAACTAGATATACTTCAACTAACTATTAAGCCCCCTATGACGTAGTCCCATAGGACAATTTTGTGGTGATATATTGGAGCCTTAAACCTGCCCCATCAACTGAACCAAAGTATGCCTTAGTGTAATTAAGTAATAGAATTTCGGAATCTCGAATCTAATGTCCTGTCTTTATATAGTTAGATACTTCCATATGGTATTCATTTCTACGCTAGACAGACTAAGGAAGTTATAACTGCATCACATTATCATTACTTGGATTAATATTCATAATTTCAATAAACTAATTGTATTAAGAAATATTTTAAGGATGAAGTTGTTTTAAGTTATTTTTATATTCTAATTTATAAAACTGTTTCATATTAAAGTTATTATGGCTGTTCACAACTACTAACAACTTTTTAGTTTGGCTTAGTTAGGTTTGTTTAATTTGCTTGACGGTATATCAACATCTTATGGGTTATCTAATGCCGAACTTGATACAAACAATTTACAATTTTATGGTATCAAGTATTCTCATCTAAGACTTTCAAACAGATCTATTTGATCCATAGAAGTACCATAACCGGTTCTACCACTCCAGGTCAGAGTCGTCCTGGGAATAAGGACAATGAAGAGTTACTAACTGCACACTCCAGTTCTTTAGTCTCACCACTAGATGAAGTTTAGTGACATAGCAAAGACGCTTCTGGTAATTTTTTTACCCTTTAACCCATCGTATTTTAGCGAAAACTAAAAATCAGATTCTACTTTTTTGGGGGCGAATACATGTAAACAGCCTGAAAAAATATCATCTCTGGTCGACAGTAATGCTTGCTGTATTCGTTAAAAAAGAAAGAATCTAATTTTAAGTTTTCGCTAAAATCTGATGTGTTAAAGGATAAAAATTTACCACGCTTATTTTTAAAGATGGTTTTACCCCATTGCGCCAAGAGGCATAATTGATATATATTTATCTAAATCGACCCTATATCAAATGAAGACGTCCAAAAAGATTGTAACTAATCTTTAGCGGAACATCACAGATATAAGAAAATTGAAATAGCAATCAAACACATCAGCTACTGAAATTAGTAGATCAGTTCAAATACGGCAGTAGCAATATTTCATCCACAGAAAGCAATGTCAACATATAGATAAGTAAGCTATTGACCGCTATCGACAAGTTATCGATCATATGGAAATCGGATCTCTCTGATAAGGTAAGATTATTATTCTTTCCAGCGGTAGTCGTGCCAGTACTACAGTATCGTTGCACCACCTGGACTGTTACTAAACGCTTGAAGAAAAGGCTGGGTGAAAACTACACAAGGATTTTGCGTGCTTTTTCAAAAAATCTTGGCAGCAGAACCCTACAAAACAGCTACTGTATGGATGCTAACTTCCCATCATACCAACTATCGAACAGACGAACAAGAGATCTTGAGTTGCGAGGACGAATTCATGAATTCCATTCTCCGATGGACTAGTATACATGGACACACCAGTGTTGGCTGACAAGTAACAATCTAGATCAATTGTCAAGAGCGATAGCAGATAAGAATACTTTGGTTGGGTTTTATGGTACATCAACCATTGTTGGTTATTTAATGCCAAATCCATTTTTATACATATACACAGTTCTATGTCAAACAATTTAGTTTAGCATGAGTACAGTTTAAATATCAAACACTTCTATTTTACCCACAGCTAGGGCCTTATCAGATGCTACCACTCTGGGCCAGAGTGGACCTTGGGGCGATGGCAATAAAGGGGTACTCCACATTCCCCAAAACTCCAGCAATACAGGAGCCTCACGGTCAGATTGTTTTGTGTCATATCAAGGACACTCGTCTTACCCCTCTGCAGACATACTACAGTCGGTGAATTTTACACCCCCAGCCGATTGGTTCAGGTAAGAATGGATGGTGAGAGACAGTCAAGGGAATCTGTGCTATCAGCATGACTTGATAAAAATGATTAAAATGCATGAAAAATATTGAAAATCAATTTCCGATGTCAGCTCCGAAAGGTACTATGCCGCCGGTACCTCTCACTTTCGTTTCAAAGTATCCGTTGGGAATTGTTTTCTAAATCGTTTGAAGGTCTATATTCAGGTAAATACCCTCTTTGCTATTAATAAAAGAGATTTTCACTATTAACAGAATACGCTGACGGTTTCCCGTCCTCCGCTTAAAAAAAGGGGTCTGCTGGGGATGACACTAAATTTCATCCTACGGTGAGATTCATATTCTTGGGATTTGGAGTGTGTGGCGTACCCCTTGTCATTACTGCCAGGTTCACTCTGATCCGGAGAGATAGTACATGTTAGAGTCCCATCAATGAGTCAAATGGATCTGTTTAAAAATTATTCGTATTTGATGTAAACGCTGGATGTCATCTAATTTAAATTATGTATATTAAGAACATTTACTTTAACCGCTACTTGTTTACTAACGATTATTATTATTAGCTATTTGAAACTGTATAACGGGATGCAAACAAAAGTCTTCTTCTTGGTAAGACTTTGCAAACAAAGATTTATGAAGGATGCTATCCATGTCGACTACAGGCATATTGATGAATGACTAGGCCGATGCAGGACAGGCCGCATAGACTGCAGTTAAAGGTGTGGTCTAGTGTACCTACTGAGGCTCCCTGGATCTTTCTCCGGTGGTGTTTCTCCCTGAGATTGGATCTGCGGGAGTCCTCAGAGGTGGAGACGAACTGATGGACGGTGCGGCGTCAGGCCTGACGTTCAGCAGCAAGTGTCGACCACTGGTGGTGGTCAATGTGGTACCTATCGAGGGTCTTATTGAAGGAGTCTTTAAAACGTTTCTTTGTTGCTCCTCTGTCACGGTAGCCAGTGGAGAGTTCACCATACAGGGCTATCTTGGGCAGGCGATGCTCCCCATTGCAGCTGTTACTTCAGCAACATGGCCTCTACGCCGGTGATTTCTGCCTAATCAAGGATCTCAACATTGGAGACATAGTTACTCCAATAAATGTTAAGGATGGTGCGGTGACAGCGCTGATTGAAACGCTCAAGGAGCCGTACTTGGTAGCAGAAGGTTACTCATTACTCAGAGCCGTACAGCAGGGTGGTGAGTACGCCTGCTCGATAGATGCTTATCTTAGTGCCCTTCTTCAGATGCTTGTTGTTCCATTGTCTTTTGTTGAGTCAGCCGAAAACGCTGTTTGCCTTGGCCAGTCTGTTGTCTACTTCTTTGTCAATCTGATGTAAAGGTAAAACCCAGATAAGTGAACTGATGAACTGCTTTCAGCACAGTTCCACCGACAGTGATGTGGGGAAGGCAGTAATCTTCTGGGGGTACAGGCTGGAGAAGGACCTCGGTCTTCTTCAAACTGACCTCGAGTCCAAAGACCTGGGCAGCCTCTGCAAAGCAGAAAATTAGGTGCTGCCGGGCTCTTTAGGCGTGGGCAACGAGAGCAGCGTCATCAGCGTCATCAGCGAAGAGGATGTCTCAGAACAGCTGCTCAAGTGTTTTTGTGAAGGCATGCAGTTTCCTGAAGTTAAACAGACTAGCGGCAAGACGGTAGCAGATGTATATAGCAGAACCCGAGCCTGTTTCACGCCGTTGACGATGGAGAAGGATCCAGAGAGGTCGCTGTTTAACCTAACTTGGCTGCGCTGGTTTTTGTGGAGTTGGATAACCATGCTGAAGAACTTTGAGGAGCAGTCAAAGCACCCCATAATCATCCACAGTCCCTTTCTGGTCACAGTGTCAAACGCTTTGGTCAGGTCCACAAACGCGTCATACCGTCCTTTGTTTTGTTCCCTGCATTTTTCTTTGAGCTGCATGAGAACCAACACCATGCCTGTGGTGCCCCTGTTGACTCTGAACTCACACTGGGTTTCTGGTAGATGGTCTTCAGCAATGGTGTGTACCAATCTGTTTAGGATTACACGAAGAGAGATTTTTCCTGCGACAGAGAGCAGAGCAATCTCCCGATAGTAGGAGCAATCTGACTGTTCTGCCTTGTTTTTGTACAAGGTGACGATGATTACATCACTGAGATCACTTGAAAGTTTGCCCTGCTCCCAACAACAGACAATGAGTTCGTGAATCTTTCTGTGTAATGCTGGTCCTCCTTCTTTCTAGAGCTCTGGTGGAATATCTTCGACTCCCGCTGCTTTGCCACTCCACAAATGCTCTATGGCTTTGGTAATTTCTTTTATAGAGGGTAGTTCATCCAATTCTGCTATGAATGGTTGCTGGGGGATGCGAAGAACTGCTGGGTCCTGGACGACACGGTCAGCACAAAAGAAAGATTGGAAGTGAGCAGACAAACGACTCAGAATGGAGGCCTTGTCTGTAAAAAGCACCTGCCCATCTGCTCTGCGCAAGGGACGCTGGACCCGGGAAGTCGGTCCATACACTGCCTTGAAGGTTTTGTAGATACCCTTCTAGTCACCTAGGTCTGCATATTGCTGAGTTCTCTTTGTGAGATTAGTCCGCCACTCATTTTGGATCTCTCGAAACTTGTGCTGGAGGATGTTGCAAATGAAACGGAAGGCATCCCTCCTCACAAGACATAACGGCTGAGCCTAATGGGCTTGGTGGGATGATCTCTTGTTGTATACTCACAATACAACTGCACGTATACATATACATGTGAACATAATCAACTGATAATGACGACTTCAATAATGAACCAATACACTTCTTTATAAAAATATAAATCTCTCACAATTTATTTTCGAAAAAGTGATCTTTGTTGTGTGTGACAAATAAGTGGAGACAAGGAAGGACTGCTATATTGACCCAAGTTCTTCTCTCGACCAGAGCAGCACTTCTTTTGCATCTTGGCTTTGGTTGCTCAACCGGGGGTTACTAAAGGTCCAAAGCCCTCACTCTGCAACTGGTTCTCACTTCGGCATCCTGTCTCCAACTAACTCGAACCCCCCGAGCACCTGGTTATATTATTTTCTAACGACCACCTGCTTCCGCTGTTCTTCCGCTTATTTACACAGGTGCATCTCTTGATTGACGGCTCGGTCGAGGGTCAATATATAACACTCTTCTTCGCTTGAAGTTCCTGAATCTCTTGGTTGTTTTCGTCGAACCAGTCTTTGTTGTTCTTGGTGGTTTAACCTAGAACTTCTTCAGATGTCTGCAGAATGGTACTCTTCAGTTGAAGAGTACCATTGTGTTTCAGAAGTGTTTTCTGGGCAGTCGCTTATTTCAAACTTGGACTGTAGGCCTGTTTGAAAGTCAGCTTTCACTTCAGCTGACTAAAGTTTGTTCAGATTGAACTTTTTCTTGGGGTGACCTCCCTTTCTTGGCTAAGGTTTGAAGTGCAGCCTTAGTTTGCATCGCACTAGGCGATGGTCGGTGTGACATTCAGCGCTGGGCATCACTTTGGTATGAATGACGTCCTTAAGTTCATGCTTGTGCACAAGGACGTAATCAATTAGGTGCCAATGTTTGGACCAAGGATACATCCAGATTGTTTTAAGTCTGTCCTTTTGCTGGAAGATGGTGTTGGTGATGACAAGTTGCTGCTCAGTGCAAAGCTCCAGCAGCAAGTGCCCGTTGTCCTTGCAGTTACCAACGCTGTGTGTGCCAAGTACGCCTTTCCAGGAATCTGCATCTCGGCTAGCATTGAAATCACCAAGGATTATCAACTTGTCGTCTTCAGGGGTACTTTGGAGACAGCTGCGGAGCTCCGAGTAGAACTTGTCTTTTTCTGCAGTTTCAGCTCGAAATATTTGAGCGTACCCACTGAAAAGCGTGGCATACCGCTTATTCTTCAAAGCAAGGCACATGGACACCATTTGGTCGGATTGACCAGTTGTCAGATTTTCCAGCCCGGAGAAGATGGATGTGCTGACTCTAAAACCGACGCCTGAAAGGCGCCTCTCTGTTGTAGGTTTCCCTGATCAGAAAAAGAAGTATCCCGCGCCATGCTCTTAGTGGCTGTGGTCTCCTGGAAAGTGGACCTCGCTAAGGACAGCAATATCGATATTTAACCTGGACAGTTCATGTGCAATCAGAGCAGAGTGACGTTCAGGTCGGTTGCAGTGAGCTGCGTCAAGCATGGTTCTGACGTTCCAGCATGCGACTTTCAGTATTTTTCCACTCTCGGAGGTGGGTGGGTACCTTCCTTATTTTAATGTTTTGGGACTGCTTGCGAAGTTGCCCGTTGACCGCGGCTAGCCAAATGAGAGACAAGTTTTGGTTAGGCTACCTTTTTTGTGCCCCTCTCCTTGTGGAGCAAGCAGTGCCGTCCCTTAAGGGAACTGCTTGGTCATTTAGGGTGCTGCCGGGTGATGCTGTCGTCTCAGGTCAACATAAGACGACCAATATCCTAAACGGCCAGCATTCAGGATTGAGACTGCGGCCTACAATGACATCTTTCACTTGCCGTTTCGCCCTTTTCCCTTCGCTACAGGGCTTGGAAGTGTTGGTTGCGTCGCAGACGTGGACTTGTCCTTTCAGCCTGTGCAATAAAGTTTTTAAGTGGAGTGCAGTGTGCACAGTACTACTCCCACCCTTTACACCTGTGCTTCATCTGTTATGGCTTAGTAAGCTATAACAGTGACAACGAGGTCCTTGGGTCGTAAGTTTTATGTCAGACTGTCCTTGTCCTAGATGGATTGCCTGCCAAGGCTGTCGAGCTCCATCTGCTCCTGGTACTTAATAGCTATTTAACCCATAGTGAAGCTGGAAGCAATAGTAATTAAGGGGTCTCTCCACTCTCCCCAAAATTCTGGAACTTCCGAACCAGAGCCTTACCACTGGCTACAGTTAAACGTCTTACTCAGGAATCAACGGAATTGGTTTCACTTTTCGGTAATCAGAGTCATAGAGACAAATGTAGGAACAAATTCAAAAAAGCTGCAAGACAAGGATACCTCAGTTGTTCTTGATAAGCGCTTGGATACCACCCTAAGTAATTCTTCGTCCCTGCATAATATGCTAGAAGGTCGTTAAGCAAGAAGCTTCCTCCGGCCTTTGACAGGTTTTTTTTCATCCTGCTGGGCGTCTAGCCACCGTTCTCACCAGACAATTTGGTGGGGTACCGGTTTAGTCTCCGATGACCCGACTATGAAACAGGTAATACAGAATTAGTACAGAAGTACTCGTAGCGCTATGAGCAACCTGACAAGACAAAAGTATATTACTATTAAATAGACTCAACAACAAAAAATATCAATATGAACGTTCAATGAACGTGATTTCCTAACTTCTCGGCATGAAATAACCACAAACGATTTGTCATGCCATTAAAACTAATCAATCAAACAATCAATCATGTTAAAAATGGAATAGCCGAACTTTGAAGGCTATACAGGATAATGTTCCGGTTGATTAAGTCACTTCCTTTGCTTCAAAACGAGACTTTTCTATAAATATCTTTTCATAGAAAAGTCTTTTCTTTGTTCGTCAACTCGTTGGTACCGATTCAGTCATATTAATCGGAATCGATTGTACTTTGTGAACACCTAGAAAATAGATGGTAGGATGAAAATAACACATTTGACGTCAACCTCATGTAGAGAATCAAAAAAGGAGGGGGAGGATAAGAAAAGAAGAATAGGCTTGATAAATCTGTAAATTACATTACTGATATGATTAGAGGGCATGTGGTGAAAACGGAAGTGAAGAGCACGGAGAACAAGGCAAACGGGATTTTTTGAAACGCATTCGTTTCCTGACATAAAAAATTAAGTATATTCACGATACAAGAAACATATGTAACTATCATAAGCAAGAAACAAATTTAAATGAGAGAGAGGGGGCAGAGTGATCATCATGTTAAGATTCAATTCCTAAGACAATAACCGTTACGCCACACAACTCTTTTTGTTGACTCAATTCTCTCTCTCTCTCTCTCTCTCTCTCTCTCTCTCTCTCTCTCTCTCTTAGTTTAAATCCTGGACTAGACCGTCGGATTTTCAGTCCTTGTTAATGTCCTTAGGAATGGCATGAATCCATCTCTTTTCCTCCAGCTATAGAGTATTGGCCAGAGTCGGAGGTTCAATCCCAAGTCGAGTCATACCAAGGACTCAAAAAATGGTACTGATACCGCATTGCTTAACAATGAGCATTATAAGGAACGGATCAATGGTAAAGTGGAGCAATCCAGTGAAAGGAGTAACACCATCCCCAACACCTCGGTATAGTAGCTAATGAAAAGGGAGCCTTCGGTCGCCAACTTTACTTTTACTTTATACGGTATAGTGGGGCAGATTATCATTTTTAGACCAGATACGGTAATCAGTCTAGAAAATGGAAAACTCAGATTTCAAAGCAGCTCTACTCCACTTAAAAATTGACCTTGTGTCACACCCATCGCTTAACAGAGGGATTGCGTCGATACAAACAATAGAAACTCTTGAAAATTTGCAAATTACTTTAAAAAAAAAACAGACTAAATCTTATATGCAAAAAAGAAGAAAATAATGGTTAAGAAATGAGTATTTAAAATTTCCAATTCTTGTGTAAATTGAGGAATATTCAGTCACGCTAGTACGTTCACTTAGGATTAATACTCATCAATGAAAGGAATGCCCCCCACCCTTATCTGCTAGCTAGTACCACGATTATCACTCAACAAGGTTGACTTTAGCATTATATAACCCATGAAGGTTTTGTAGTGAGGGTGATCCAACTTGACTTAATAGTTTTACAAATCTTCAAAAAGCAATGTGAGTTCCTTTTTTCAATCTCCTTGAGTGATTCTGGGGAGTGTCCTCGTCTTGTAATGGTTAAAGCGATGGACTACGGAATCGTTGTAAACGAGTTCGTACTCCACTCGCGCTATTACGTTCACTTTCGGTCAAACACTCATGGGAAATATACAAGCCCCCTTATCCTCCCAGCTATGGGTTAAATAGTACAACTACTCTTCTTCTAGGAGAATGGCTTTGGCGTTAAATAACATAAAAAGGTTGATATGTCATTACATAAAGAAGCCAAACCAAACATTAATTGATTCTTAACAAGAATTTAGAAGGAAATTTGTTTTAATTCAATAAAAATCGGGGAGTGTCCTCGTGGTGTAATGGTTAAAGCGATGGACTGCGGAATCGTAGTACGCGAGTTCGTACTCCAGTCACGCTATTACGTTCACTTTCGGGCAAATACCCTTGGGAAAAGTATGAACCCCCTTATTCTCCCAGCTATGGGTTAAATAATACCACTACTGTTCTCCTAGGAGAATGACTTTGGCATTGAATAACCTAAAAAGAGTTGATATGCCATTAAACAAAGAAACCAAACCAAACCAATCCATAAAAATCTTTTTGCAGACATTTAGCTTTCGGAACGGCAAAACTATAACTAACTTGATGTTGCTTGCAATCAAATTTGGTTTGGTTTTCCTGTTTAGAGACATATCAACCATCCTTTGAGAAAAAGCAGTGATACTATATAATCAATAGCTGGTGGGATAAAAGAGGTCATACCATTCCAAAGGGTATTAATCCGACACTAAACGTAATAACGTGACTGGAGCTCGAACTCGCTTACTTCAATGTCACAGTCCAGCTCTTTAGCCACTACGCTACTAGAGGCAAATCGTCTGTTTGGTTAAATATTTATGAACATTACAGGATATATATATCTGTCATCATCATGATCATCTTCATGATGTCCTGCTGCTTGCGCGGATTTCCCTGACTCTCTCCCTCAACATTCATCACTATCGTCCATCGTTCTTCTAGATTACATCCTGTGTCTGTACTGAGAGACTGTTCTCGTTGGTGGCCCAACACTTGCACGTCAGTGTGAAAGAGTACATAGGAAAACGTCGCTAATGAGTTCGTCCTTACTTCTCCAGCAGTGTCCCACATGCTTTGTTCGTCTCATTTGGTATTTTGTCCGTCTTATTTGATATTTGCGAAGTAAGGCGGATGAACCCAAAGTCGAGTCAACAGTGTGCTTCACGTGATGCTGAGCGAAAGAACCCAACAGGCCAACGGCCAAAATCACAAAGTTTTGTCAGAAAACTACTGCTACTCATCTATAAAGGTAGCGTCGATTAATGAGATAAAAATACAGCCATCGAAAGATTACTCTGACTCTCCCTCAAACCAAAAAAACTAACTACTCATTCTGCCCATGGTGGAGGTTGGTTGGTTGGTTGGTTTTACTACGTATCAAACCTTTTCGGGTCATTTAACGCTGAATTAAATTTCAAACAATTCATTTTAGTGTAAGAATAGTTTTGTTTATAATCAGTTGAATGTCAAAACATTCCCACTTCAAAAATATCAGTTTAACATAAATACAGTTTCAGTGTCAAAACAGTCCTATTTCAAGCAATTCACTTTAGCATAAAGACTCAGGTTAGTTCTATTTGACCAATATATAGGACCCTATCATGGGC
>OY757906.1:75735480-75847980 GCA_963585895.1 Sepioteuthis lessoniana | reverse complement strand
GAGCTATTTAATATCTTACTATAAATGAAAACATTTAACTGTGAGCAAATAAATGATGAATATGAAACTGAATTATTAGTATTAGCTATACTTGAAAATATTTAACTGTGTGCAAGTGAAAGAATAATGTCATATAGAATTATTAGTGTTATATAGCAATACTTGAAAGTATTTAGTATTCTGGCTATGAAATTAAACTTCGTCTGATGATGAGGTTCTTGTCAGAGAGTTTTGGGAATGTGGGTTACCTCTTCATCAATATTAAGAAGTCCACTATGATCCGGAGTTGGAGTACCTATTAAATCTCCATCAATGGGTCAAATAGAACAGTTCAATCTTTTTTAGGAGTATTATTATTAGCCATTTGAAACCATATAGCAAGTTATTCGTATTAGAAAAATAATTGATAAATAGAATTACCAATGTGGAATAGCAATGTTTCAAACCATTTAACTTAAGGCAAAAGAAATTATTCGTATTAAATATAATTATTAGGGTTGGATAACAATAATTGATTCCATTTAACAGCGTACAAACAAAGTAGCTTAGACTCGTTTAAAAATAATGTAGCCTACAAACTATTGGCTTGCAAATTATATATATATATATATATATATATATATATATATATATATATATACCAGCAGAGTCAGAAAAAAATCATATTTCGCTTGACTTAGTATATTGAGCACTCTAACGTTTAGCTTAAAGAATTCTGTCGGTGCTTTTTCTTTTTGGCTGGGTATGCGTTATTGGTTGATTATTTTCAAGTAGTACATATGCTTTTAGTCTTTAGATTGTACAATCTGTGTTTTTCACACCACCAGAATTAGATTAGTTTATAAAAACATAATGACTTGATATGTATATATATATATATATATATATATATATATATATATATATATATAATGTTTGTTGGTCCAATGGAAGAAAAGTAAATATTTTGAAATAAATACATATTATTAATCTCAACATTATTAATAATACTGAGTGTTAAGCAAGGCATCATCAAGTACCATTTTTGAGTCTTTGGTATAACTCGAACTAGGATTGAACACCAGTCTCTTGACTCTACTCATTAGGCCAATGAGGTTGTAATCAGTGGTAAAGCAACAGAAAAACGCGTTGATAACTGTTAAGAAATAGAATCATTTATGACATTGTTTAACCGTGTGGCACAAAATGGAGACAGTCTACGCCATTGCTCATTGGTTATTGATTATTTGCATGTCAGATGAGGGAAATTCAAGCGTTGGAAAGCAACATTGTGACATTTGGTTTTAATAGAAAAATTTCTTCTAGTTTGAGACAGCTAATGAGTATCGAGCGAATTGATAATAGGGGGCGCTAGCAGTAATTTATATGTCAAGAAACGAGTAATTTCTATGTTCGAATCACGTCCTTGTCGAGCTCTTTTGGAATAAAAATTTCCGTTGTCATAGACGACGCCAATAATTCTATGAGCGGTCTTGCAAAAATAATTCTCTTTGCAGCTTCTTGAACTGCTAATATAATGAAAGAATTCATGCTGAATCTGTGTGAATGTTATTGAAAGTTAAAAAAAAAAAAAAGAAAAGAAAAATGCATATTTCCTTTGGTTTGGTTGGATTTTATGGCATATCAATTTATCATCCTGATGGGTTTTCTAATGCCAGAACACGTTTAAACACACACACACACACACACACACACACACACACACACACACACATATATATATATATATATATATATATATATATATACATTTCATAAGAACTGAGACGTTTATATCTATACAATATACATATACATATATTATGAGACTGAAGTTTCTGTTTATCTATTCATTTATTTCCTCACTCTCTCTTCCTCTCTCTCACTACACACTGACACTGACACAAACACAGACACGCAGACACAGACACACACACACACACACACTCATATATATATATATATATATATATATGTGTGTGTGTGTGTGTGTGTGTGTGTGTGTGTGTGTGTGTGTGTGTGTGTGTGTGTGTATTAAATGAATTTGAATGCAGTACTTTTATTTAATATAATTATACTTCCCTCATGTTTCGGACTTCGTGGTAATTCTTATTGGTACTTTCTAAGAACACTCACCCACCAATCCCCCACACACACATACTTGAACATACACGAGTGTGCATTGCGGGTTCTTTAAAAGTATTACTACCTATTTATATCAACCAAAAATCCAAAGATATAAGCGTGAATTACGGGAGTTTTCATTTACACAATGTGGTTTTAGACAGTTGGACAAAATGTTAGAATAACTGAATTGTACTTTTTAAGATATTGTTGTACATTCCTTACATTTACCTTTTGAAGTATACGCTTTTGAACAGTACAAACAAAATGCTGATATAACTTAACCGTACTATACAAGTAATATCTGTATTTCTTTTTTACTGAAAGTGACCCCATAGATATTCCCATTGCTGTTTGTTATTTTGTGAATAGCTTGTCAGAGACTCTATGTCAGAAGATAATATTCGGTATTGCTATAAGCATACTTTCTGCTATTTATTTGGGTATTTTTAATTTCATGGATCGAATCTTATTATAGGACACATAAAACTTGATCACTTCTCTGGGGAATTATCGTTTGATAAAAACTATTAATCTGCAGATTTATAAACAAGTCAGCAAATGTGAAAACACAAAAATTTGAGAAGTACTTAACTAGAAAGATTTTTGTGTCTAAAATATTCTACGCTTGGAGAAAATACCATTGCGTCGCATGCATCCCAAACAATCATTAAGAGTCCGTAAAATAACCTCCAATAATAACCTTTCGATAAAACTTAAAAGCATTTATACCTGAAGGAGTCAATCTTATTCCAACGATCATTTTTCTATTCCTGGGATGAAACTTGGAACTTTTTTAAAAATCTGAATATCATGTACATGATTCATACGGAAATCTAAAAGCGGAAACGTATAAATTGGCCATGATTGTCATTGTTGCATCGACACAACTAAGCAGCTGCGGCGAGCATTAACTCGTCTCAAAGGCGATTGATTTGTGGCCATCTTGCATCCGGTCACAACATCGAGTGAGCGTATTTCCTGACGTCATTTGTCTGCTAATCCGACACATAGGGCCGCCACTCTGGGGACACGTCTACGACCAACCGGATGACGGCTGGATATTTCGACAATTGAAAGCAAGATGTAGACCTCATGTTTGTACATTTGTTACACCGTAACACCGATAGATTCATTTTCCTAAAACAGGCGTCAAATATTTGCAAAACCTACAATTCGTGGACGAGAACACGACGAGAAAAGGAGGACGACACTGAGAGATTTATTGTTATTACGATGTTTTCTGAATTAATGTCTCTTATTCTATATTTTAAGCAGCTGATACAACAATACAAAAGCAGCTTTATTAATTATATTACCACCATAATCATTATCATCATTATAAATTTCTCGCTTAAAGGCCGCTTTCAGTGGACATTAAGTATTATGTCGAGACCTATCCTATTTATAGGCTATTTGTTTTGAATGGTTAGTTTTACGGCATGTCAACTCTTGCTGAATAATTCAATCCCGATGTCAGTCTTCTGTCAATCTACTGATCTTGAGCAGCATGCAAATGCACTAACTCAAGCCGAATCTCGCCTGCATAGACTGCAGCAGGCAGCAAGTAACATTTCATATGAAACAGAATGTGTGTGTTTTAATTAAGATGTTTATATTTTCTCATTTAATGGTAAGCTTCTAAATAAGGCAGATCAGTTCGTATACATCGGTAGTAATATCTCATATACTAAAAGCAATGTCAACGTCTTCACAAGACAAACATGGACTGCTATCAACAGGGTAACGATGCTCCATACTAACTGATAAGTTTCTTTTGCTTGAAGTTGAAGTCAATATTTTTTCAAGCAATTACATGATTTTAAATAGCTGAAGATAATCATTTGTAACTAATTGCATAAAGTAAGTAAGTAAATTTGGCGACTGTAGTTGAGAGGCACCCGAAGGCTCCCTTTTTAATACCTACTACACCAAAGTGTTGGGGAGGGCGCTACTCCTTTCCCTGGATTGCTCCACTTTACCCTTGATCCGTACCTTGTAATACTGAGTGTTAAGCAAGGAAACATCAAGTAGCATTTTTTGAGTCTTTGATATGACGCGACCTGAGATTGAACCCAGGTCTCCCGGGCCATTGGCAAATATTCTTAATACTAATGATGTATACACAATTCTATAGTTTCGAGTAACTATTCATTTGTTTGCACAGGGTATACCGATCATGTACATCCATTTGACAAAGTGCTGAAAACCTAGCAGTTATTACTAGTCCAGTTTAGAGTGAACCAGGAATAATGATAAAAAGCTCCGAAACTGGAACCTCACCACTGAATTCAGTTTAATGTCATGTTCAGGTAACCCTGTTAACAGAATTTATATTAAATTTATTGCAAGTTAACAAACAAATGATAAATTAAAAATCTCAATAACTAGTTTTCATAGTTATTTCCCTTAAGATATTATAATGATTGAGGTGATCACGAACACAGGACCTTGTTTTTTTTAGAAAACTGTCTTTGCAGGTTGGCTTATTTTCATCGAAATAGTTTAAATACAAGACGGACAATTTTTTTTAAAGGACACGCACACACACACACACACACACATATATATATATATATATATATGTAACAAACTATTTATTTAATTGGCTCTGCTATAATGAATAGTTGGATCCATACCTTTCTCAAGAGTATTTGTGCAGCGTAAAAGAGAAATAGTCTCGTCCAGGTTTCAAAATCTGTTCCTTGGATCAATTTCTTACGCTGATAATCGTTACGCTATCATCGGATCCTTTATGTGTGTGCGTGTATGAGAGAGAGAGAGAGAGAGAGAGAGAGAAAGTGTGTGTGTGTGTGTGTGTGTGTGTGTGTGTGTGTGTGTGTGTGTGTGTGTGTGTGTGAAAAGTAAGAAAGTAAAGTAAATGATGCTTATATGTCTATAGATTCAGTGAACTATTAAAGGAACCATGCATGCATAAATCTGTGCAAATATATATGACGATGTCTGATTTACACTTTGCATATAGAAGTTGCAATCTCGATACAAATGAAACAGTGGGAAAGTAAAAGCAATCAATATACTTCATGGAGTTTTTTCACATTGAAAGAAGAAACAGAGCAGCTGTTTTCCAGAGAATCCAGTCGTTAATCTTAAAGACAATTTGCTCGTCTGGGGTTGACTGCTTCAGACATCCCATTCAACCATTCGACACACAATTTCTGTGTTAGGTGCGTTGGACTACTCTCTGTCTGTTAGCGGAGTGACAGACTTAGGTATTGTTACATTGTTTCGGTGTCATGTGGTATCTTGTTTCCATAAAGAACTCAAAAACCGTTGATCGTTGCTTCAGTACCAAGGTTCCCCAACCTTTTCAGCCCGTGGGCCACAAAACTTAAATGAGGGCCGTGATCCTAAAAGGATAAAAATTTATGATTCATGATTTTTTTATTTGTCTGTCTGTCAATGATTGGTTGACAGTATGATTTTAACGGCATGTCAAGGCGTCTTGAGTAATTTTATACCGAGAGGTAAGGGAATCATGTTCATTGTAAGTTCATATTTACATATTTGTGTTTTTGTTTTTCAAAGATTTTTATGCACACGTTCCATTAGAATTCGAATAATTTAACAAAAAATTTATTTAAACCATTGATAGAATCTTAAACCTAACAGGTACTTCCGTTCCCAGACAGAGTGGATCTGATAGTAATGGTAATGAAGGGGCACCCACCAGATTTACACCACTGGAGCCTCAGTATCATGTGCAACCTTTTTTTGGTTGGTCGGTTGGTTGGTTGGTTAGTGTTATGGCATATCAACCATTGTAGGTTATTCAATGCCAAATCCATTTTATTCATATAAACAGTTCTCTTCCCAAGAATTCAGTGTAGCATAAGTACACTGTTTATTTCTATTTGACCCGTAGATAGGACCATATCAGATGCTACCACTCCGCAGCATGGAGGACCTGGGAACGATGGCAATAAACGGGTACTCCGCATTCTCCAAAGCTCCAGCATTACTGGAGCCTCACCATCAGGTTGTTTAGTGTCCTATCAGGACACTCGTTGGGGGAGTCTTACGTTACATCAGTGATGTAATCGGTGTATTCTACGATCCCAACCGACTGAGCCATTTTTGGGAGGAGATTTTGCCCCCTATGCAGGAGATATATTCAGCATATTCTAAAACTCCTCAATAGGACGTTGCATTAGTCTAAAACCTCCTGCAGCCAAGACAACTAAAGTTTCTACTTATTGATTACACCCTCATCATTTTAGCTTATGAGAATCCTAACTCTTTTAAAAGTATTGAGCAAGATATTAGAATTGCTGTGCAAATATAATGCAAAAATTGACATTTCCTTTGCGTCCATCAGGTCAGTTAAACTAGATTTATTTTTGCTAAACCATTTAAAGAAAACGTCTCATTACAAATTTTATAATCAGAAACAAAAATTACGGCCTTTTCCCATGATATTTTTTCAGTCATCGGAAATCAAATCTTAAAAGTCCGTGTTTATATTTTCTGATACATTCAATGAGCAACGGGAGGATATAAACAATACAATTACTGCTTATCTATTTACATGTCTTCACACAAGATTGTTTCTTAAGAGCTGCACACTATCCTATTGAATGCGAATTGTCTTTCAACAGATCTATTTGACCAATAGACGAGACATTAACCGGTCCTACCAATCATGTGAAGACTGGGCCTGTGAGTTAAGATAATGTAAAGGATACTCTATTCTCTCCAGATCTTCAGAAATGGAATCTTATCATAAGATGCTCTTGAGTGTCATACACAGAACACACCTTAACGGGCGAGAGCTTACCCCTCCACGGAGAGATTCAGTCAGTGTACTCCAAGCCCAGGTTACAAGGCGTTCAATACCAAGGCGTCTAAATTGAACTTCCTGGTAATATTCTCCCTAACTACGGGGGAGTGTCTAAGGGACACAACTCATGAGGATTAACTATTCTTTTTTAATCTTTCAGCTGCAGTAGTTCAAATTGTAGTTTTCTGTAAAATAGGCGGGGTTCGGACATGTCAACTATGGCAAATGTTTCAGCAGTCATGAGCAGTTTTAACAACTCTTCTAATATCCTTGAATTGACAAGCAAAGGGCCTGTATTTTTACCTCCTACCAAAAAGAGTATATGGCTTCCTTAGGATCCTCCATCTGTTAAATTAGCAAAAGAAGCATTGCTATATACAACTATTTTTAAATGCTCAAGGTTTCCTAAATCTGAAATATCTATCTCGGATTTTTCTTTTTTGCTTTCTTAACCATTCGGCTGGCTTGTTTTATATATTCTGTATTTTCTTGTTTTAGTATAGAGCTTAATGCATTAACATCATAACTTATATCGGGTCTGGTTTTAGATACTAGTTAGTTAAGTCAGCCCATAACCGTCCTTGTTTCAGTAATTTCTCAAGTGAATATTGTATCTTTCAAGTTTCTCTCAGCTTCTTTTGGAATATGTTTTAATTTCTTTGTATATTCATTCTGTCAAAGTTTAATATCATCCCCATTCTTTCTTTTTATTGCCGAGTCCAATACATTGGAACTCAGCAACTTCTTCAGATTTAACTTGCCCAGTTGGCTGGGGCAGTAAAATACACCGACTGCACCTCTGCAGAAGGATAAGACCCCCCTCAATAAGTGTCCTGGATATTACATAAAACAATCTGAGGGTAAGGTTACAGTAATGCTGGAGCTTTGGGGAATGTGAAGTACCTCTTCATGGTCTTCGTTCCCAGGTCCACTCTGGCCCGGTGTGATAGCACCTGATAAGGCCTTATCTATGGGTTAAATAGAACTAAGGGCATACTTATGCTAAACTGAATTATTTGACTAAACTGAATAGCTTGAAATAGAACTGTTTTTGACCATTAAACTGCGTAATTACATTTATACTATGTACTAATGCTAAACTGAATTATTTGAAACGAAACTGTTTTTAACAATGAAACTGTACTTACACTGAACATAGAACTATTTTGACATTTAACTGTGTGTAAACTAAACCTGTACTTATACTAAACTGAATAAGCCGAATTAGAACACTTTGAATAAACTGAATAGTTTGAAATAGAAATTTTTTTGACAATTAAAATGTGTACTCATGCTAAACTGAATTATTTAAATAGAACTGATTATTTGCATAAAAATGGATTTGGCGTTAAATAACCGACAAAGGTTGATATACCATAAAATCCAACCAACCAACCAACCAACAATCAGATTTAACTGAAAATTCATTACAAAACCTGTTTATTACATTGCTCTGAAAAATCTAAAAAAAAAGTCACATCTCCTTGCTTTCTGTGCTCCATCACATGAAATCACTCAACCAATGAGTGTTTAGGTTTCTAGTCTACATCTCTCAGTTTTTATACTCATGCACGAAACAAGTTCTATGATACACATTGTTAATTACATCATCTTCATCGTCAAGTCACGATGACAACACAGAATTCCCTGATTTTCTCTCTCTCACTATCTGTGTGTCTGTCTCTCTGTCTGTCTCTGTCTCTGTCTGCATCTCTTTCTCTCGCTATCCGTCCCTATTATACATCGCTCCTGGCCTGTCCATTAGGCTGAATTCCGTGTCCGCACGGGGCTAATTTAATTCTTTCCTGGTAGACCAGTACTTGTGTAGTTTCCTGCTTTTTCTCTATGTTTTTGTAAGCATTTATAGACCGGGCCATTGGCCTAATGCGTAGAGTGTTCACCAATGGTTCGGGAGACCAGGGTTCAATTCCAGGTCTAATCATGCCAAAGACTCAAAAATGGTTCTTGGTATGGCTTTGCTTAACACTCAGCATTATAATTTACGGAAGCAATCCAGGAAATGGAGTAGCACCCTCCCCTATACCTCGGTGTGATAGCTATTGAAAAGGAAGCCTTCGGGTCACCCATGATAAAAGTCGCCGACTTTACTTCATTTTTATATAATGGATCCATACATTAGTATGTACACAGCACTAGCGGGAAGAAATCTTATTTTATTCTATTCCTAGAGAACAGATTTCTATATGATAAATAACCTGTCAATAGCATTCTACGCTTTTATTTGGCGTATGTTGACATCACTTTCAGTAGATGAGATGTTCCTGTTGAGCCATGTGAAATGGTGTTCTTATTTCTGAGCCCTGACACTTAAAATGGAGATGACCCCCTCATGTTTAAAACACATGAACTCTGTTTTATTGAAGTTCACGTAGAAGCCACTGCCTCTTGTTCCTTGCTCTAGGCTATGCAGTAAGGATTCTGCTTGAGTAGAGTGTCTTTTAGATATATCCTGAAGAGTATCAAGCCTGTCTCTGGCAGTAATCGTATATTTATTTTTTATATCACAATTGACAAATAAGGACCAGTTATAACGTGTGGTTTTAACTGTTTTTTTGTTTTTGTTTTTGTTTTTTTTTTGGGGGGGGGGTTGAGGGGTTCTTATTTCTGCATAGACTCAGGCGTATTTTTGCTCTGACAATTCTATGATCGGAAGATACTCCTTCAAAATAGGAGTATGCCTCACAATGTTACCCTTCAATAACTTGCACCAAGCTGCACACATTGCATAATAGGATTACAAGACTTCAAAGAGAACCTTTAAAAAATCGGTAATATTTTTTATGGGTGATTAAGCTTGACGACGGGGAAATAACGAGAAAGTGACAAACAAAAGAGAACCATGAATTCAACTTACGTGCAAATAGAAGAAAGAGCATCGACATAGCACCAATACTGTTGTATTCATAAACAAGGTTAGGTAGATTTGACATAAGGTTTAATAGATTTGGGTTTTTTTAAAGTTTACAGTAGATAAGTTAAATAGTTAAAATAACAATGTGTTGAAATCAAAGGTTTATATCAAAAGTGGCTCCAATAACAAGTAGCATTCTCTAGAGGAATGTTCTTGGACGTTGCTTGTTTGCTGTGTATATTAATGATTGCTTTGATATTATTAGCAGAAAAGTTCTTGAGAAAATACTTTAATATTTTAGTGGGCGATGCTTTAGACATTTTCTTTTGTCCTATACAATCGTTAATGTTATTTAATTAATTTACATCAATCATCTGCTTGAGCTAAGAACTATCGATCCAATTCTTAATGTTAAATGTGAATAATTATTTCAATAAAAGAAATAAATCTTTTTTTTTTTTCTTTTTTTTCAAATTTAATTTCCGTACGTTTACTTACGTCTTAAAAGAATATTTCTTCCCACTCATTCTTGTATGTTGTCAGGAACTTTGTCTTAATAAGAGAAACTACTTTTACCCTTGAAATAATTTTTACATTAAAACATTAAGTACCATAATTATTTGTGTATAACACGCATTCATGTGTTACGCACATTTCTGACTTGGAACAACGAAATTCAGGAAAAAAATTATAAATTATTGCAGTTAAATTTAAACTAAACTTAACATTTGTCCCAACTTTTTATCGGTTCGTACAGACTAAAATCAAGAAATTATATAGTTTACATAATCTTCAACCATAAAATTTATATCGAATTAAAAGTAAACATACAAACATGGTTACATAAGATAAAAACGAGCTAGCAGCGAAAATAAGTTCAGATTTTTTTTTAAATCATAAGCAAGCACACGTTCCTTGGATATTTCTCTATTGATATAACTTACCTTTGTTCATCCCGTTAAAGTTAACTATATAGTCTTTGTGTATAAAGTTAACTATATAAAGTTAACTATATAAAGTTAACTATATATATATATTGTGTATAAAGTTAACTATATAAATTCTTTGTGTAACTATATAAAGTCTTTGTGTATAAAGTTAACTTTGTGTAACTATATAAAGTCTTTGTGTAACTATATAAAGTCTTTGTGTATAAAGTTAACTATATAAAGTTAACTATATATATATATATATTGTGTATAAAGTTAACTATATAAAGTTAACTATATAGTCTTTGTGTATAAAGCCGTTAGTTTTAGAACTAAAATATCCAGTAAAATAGTGCGTCTTTCATATAATCATATTAAGCACGTATACAGAATTTTGTTGCTCTACAGAAAACTGGTTTACCGTTTAAAAAGCCCGACATGCAAACTCTTCCCAGTTATCAAGAGAGATCATCTAAATTCATATTTATTCTTTACATATGCACTTGTATTAATCTATTACTGATTTAATTAGAAACAACCACCAAAGATTAAAGATCAATAAATATATTTAATAATTTATTTATGAGCTCTCTCTCTCTCTCTCTCTCTCTCTCTCTCTATATATATATATATATATATATATATATATATATATATATATATATATATATATATATATACGATACTTATTTACATTTATACAATGCAGTAAAATAAATCGATAAAATAATTGAACAAAAGAATGAAACCACTGAAAAGAATATTTTACCCATTTATAATTTCATGATAAACAGTAGTGTCCTATGTTGGCAGTCAGAGGTGAAAGAGTGCATATTTAAAGAGTGGAGGTGTAGCGAATAGGGAAAATCGGAAGACAGACCTGTTGTTGATATGTTTTTTTCTTTTATCTTTAACCGATATATGAATATAATTATTTTAATTCCTTGTATGACACACACAAACGATTAGTACAAGCATTTTATTGTATGTATTAAGCTGTGACAGGTGAAAAAATTGCCAGCGATTTTATCATTTGTTCATCAGATGGGCAATCGGCAGGGCTTTTAGAATACATCGACTGCATCTCTGCAGAGGGGTAATACTCCTACAACGAGTGTGCTGTTTATGACACTAAGTAATCTGATGGTGAGGCTCCACTAATGCTGGAGCTTTGGGGAATGCGGAGTACCTCTTTATTGCCATCACTCCCAATCTACTCTGAATCAAAGAGGTAGCTGATAAGGTCCTATCTATAGGTCAAATATAACTAAACTGTATAATTAAGCTAAACTGAATTGTTTAAAATTAACTGCTTTTAGATTTAACTGTGTGTAAACAAAAGCGTATACTTATGCTAAACTGAATTGTTTGAAATAGAGCTGTTTTTGACAATTAAACTGCGTACTTATGCTAAACTCAATTGTTTGAAATAGAACTGATTTTACATTTAAAATGCGTTTTCATGCAAGAATTAATTGTTTGAAATAGAACACTTTATATGTATAAAAATGGATTTGGCTTTAGGTAACCTAAAATGGCTGATATGCCATAAAACCAAACCAATCAACCAATCAATCATTGTTTATCAGAATTTCGTTCAATAGGCTAAGAACTGTTCGAAAAGTATTAGTATCTGATTGAATATTTGATATTATATAGATTATTTTTAGTAAGAATAGTTACTTGAAGCAATAATTCTTCCAAATTGTTACTTCAAGCTATTTCATCTTTCTGAATGAAAAATATGAAAAATTGTGTTAACTCCCATATAGAAACAACAGCTGAGTGAAAACCAAACAAACCAAGAGTAAAAAATCTAATGCCCTCATGGAGTCCTTAGATGTCAGAAAAGGCGAAATCACATGAAAAACATTTTAACTTAATATTTAAAAAATACAACAAATACCAATGTGCAAAAACTTAAGAAAGCTAAAAGAGAACTAATACATACTAATTAGAACAATTAAAATAAATTTCAGGTTAAATACATAAAATTAAAAATTCGGTAGAAAATCAGAAAACAGACGTGTTGTTACGTTTTTCTTTCTTTTATCTTTAACCGATTTATGAATACACTTATTTTCTTTCCTTGTTCGACAAAAAATCGTTTAGTATAGGTATTTCATGGTAAAACAATAGGCATGGCCGATCGTAAATGAAGTAAACAGAAAGAAAATAGCAAACAAAGATGCCACCCAACAAGAAAGATTTCAAAAGTGGAAAGAACATCTTAATAACCCACTTGGAAATACCCCTGAAATCATTGAGAAACCTATAAAAAATTATTGATTGCCAACTAGAAATCAAACTAGGACAGTTTACAGAGGAAGAATTTGACGCAATAGAGAAAAAATTAAAAGTAGAAAAGGAGCTGGCCTTGAGAAAAATTACCTTCTGAAGTATGAATGACAAGATAATTTGACGGCATACTTCGATTATGCAACGCCAAGAATAAACAAAAGGCATAGGAAAATACAAAAAAGTCTACACCCTTCCTTTCCGCCCCCCGCAAAAAAGGTGACCTTGGATTCACTAAGAACTACGAAATCATAACAGTTACTGCTATAACTGCTAAGGTTAACAAGGCTCTTCTTTTTAATCTTATCCGACCTAAAGTCAAAACACTTTTCAGGAAAACTCAAAAAGGCATTCAGAGAAATCTATCCATTACTCCACTGACTATCTGGTGAATCTTCGAATGAGTGCGTGCAAAAAAATTCGAGGCAACACTTTTGTTCGTAGATTTATCGAAGCCATTTGATTCCATACACAAAGAGAAAATAGAGCGAATATTTCTAGCTAAAGGAACTGTTACTGCAATAATGAAGCTTTACACAAACAGGAAAGCAATAGTTCGCTCAACTATGGTTGTACTGATTTATTCCACATTGTCGCTGGAGTCTTACAAGGAGAAACATTTGCACCTTTTGTGTTTAAAATCTGCCTAGATACATACTACTAACGACAATAGATCTCATAAAAGAAAATAGTTGCACATTAAAATAGACAAGAAATAAACAATATCCCACAGAAATTTTAAGACCCCCCGCAACAAATGTTCTGGATATGACTCTAAAAAATCTGATGGTGATCTTCCAGTAATGCTGGATCTTTGGGGAATGCGGAGTAACCTTTCATTGCCCTCACTCCCTGGTCCGCTCTGGCCCGGAGTGGTAGCATCTGATAAGGGTCGTATCTATCGGTTAAATAGAAATAAAACCCTGGTTTCTTGAGTTTACTGTTTTTTGCATTCAAACTGAGTGCTTATGCTAAACTGAATTGTTTAAAATAAAATTGTTTTGAGATCTAAACTGTGTACTTATGTTAAACTGAATTTTCTGAAATAAAACTATTTTGACATTTAACTCTGTGTATAACCCAGTCGGTTGGGGCTGTAGAATACAACGACTGCACCTCTTCAGAGAGGTAAGACCCCCTCCCCACTACGAGTGTCCGGGATATGACACTAAACAATCTGATGGTGAGGTTCCTGTAATGCTGGAGCTTTAGGGAATGCGGAGCACCTCTTTATTGTCATTGATCTCAGGTGCTCTCTGGCTCGGAGTGGTAGTACCTGATAAGGGTCCTATCTATGGGTTAAATAAAACTAACTGCATGCTTATGCTAAACTGAATTGTTTGAATTAGAACTGTTTGACTAAACTGAATGTTTTCGAAAATTAAACTCTACTTTCATTTAAACTGCGTGCTTATGCTAAACTGAACTGTTTGAAATGGAACTTTTTTTTTTACATTGAATCTATACTTACACTAAACTGAATTGTTATATATAGAACTGTTTTGACATTTAACAGTGTGTAAACTAAATCTGTACTTATACTAAACTAATTACCAGAATGAGAACTGTTCGAATAAACTGAATAGTTTGAAATAGAAATGTTTCTGACATTTGTTAAACTTTCTACTCATGCTAAATAGAATTGTTTGAAATAGAACTGACTATTTGCATAAAAATAGATTTGGCGTTAAACAACCTAGAAAAGTTGATATGCCATAAAACCCAACTAACCAACCAACCCACTGAAACTTTGACAGACGCATACTATGTAAATGATCTAACGCTTCTCGCAAATGCACCAGCTCAAGTCAAAACTCTACTGCATCGCCTGGAACAAGTAGTAGGAAGCACAGAATTATACGTGAATGCACATGAAACAGAGTTCATTTGGAAATCTGTTCTCTAAACTAAAACAAGATTTCATCCAAGCTCTGGTTATGTCAGTACTATTATATCGATGCAACACTTGGACGCTAATGAAATGCACTGAGAAAAAGCTAGAAGGGAACTATTCAAGATTTCTACATTCTGTTTGGAACGAGTTCTTGAAGCAGGACCCACAAAATAGTAATTGTACCACTCATCAAACAACCCATCCAAGAAAGACAAAAAAGACGTGCAGTCCACTGCTGAAAAAGTAAGGACGAACACATAAGCGCCTTTCTTTTATGGTCTCAAACACATGGACACATCAGTGCTGGCCGAAAAACTTACATCAGCTCTGTGCAAACACTTGTAATAGTCTAGAGGACCTGCTCGGAGTGATGAATGATAGGGATGGAGAGAAAGAGAGAGATACCGGGAAGTCCGTGCTGCATGACCTTATGAGGAGGATAATTCCTAACATTATTAATATTATCATTATTAGTTCCTTAAAACTAAACCACTGTGATCAAATTATTCATACTGACTGACTGATATTTATGACCTGACAAGTCGTCCAGAGTTATTTTATGCCTAGTGATTAGGGAATAGCGTTCATTGAATGTTGATATTTTCTTTTTTTCAATTTTTAAGATTGGGGGAGGCATGG
The DNA here is from genome assembly GCA_963585895.1 of Sepioteuthis lessoniana. Classification (NCBI taxonomy): domain Eukaryota; kingdom Metazoa; phylum Mollusca; class Cephalopoda; order Myopsida; family Loliginidae; genus Sepioteuthis; species Sepioteuthis lessoniana. Next base: position 75,832,444 of record OY757906.1, on the reverse strand, counting down.
CCATCTCTTGTCACACGCCTCTATCGTCCATCGCTCCCGGCAGGTCTTCCATGCTACATCCTGTATCAGTACAGAGCTGTTATAGATAGATTTTGACTGGTCTGCCGACCCTTTCTCGTCCGTGTGAAGTGGTCCACAGGGGTATATCGCTTGTGAGTTCGTCCTTACATCTCCAGGAGTGTCCCGCATGTCTTATTCGTCCAATTTGGATGGTTTTTGAGATGGGTAGTAGGTGGCCGTACAGCTACCCTTTTGTGCGATGCTGCTTTCAGGATTTGTTCAATATAGCTCATGGCATTCTTGTGCAATTCCCATCAAGCTTTTTCTTCAGACGCTGTCCATGTGGTGCAACCATATAGCAGTATTGACACGACTGTTTTATACAGTTAGATTTATTTTAATGGCTTGACAACTCTACGATTTCTTAACATCTTGGCATAGAATAATCCTAGACGGCTTGACATGCTGTTAAAATCAATCAATAAATCTGTATAAATAAACCATTTATTGAAATCATTCAAGTAACAATATGGAAAATTCTGCTTCGTTGCCAACGTAGTAGTCCTTTACAGAAATTTGATCTTCCCTCTTCTTCTTCTTCTTCTTCTTCTTCTTCTTCTTCTTCTTTATGTGCTGGTTGTTCTTGGTTTCATATTGTGAAAAAAAGAAACATTTGAAAATATGCAGAGCATTGATAAGCGACAAACTATGATCAGCCAACAACTGAAAATAGATTGGTGTTACAACGCTAACCCGATTCATTATAGTCAGTCTTAATGACTTGTTCGCATATGTTTTTGGCCAATAGAAAGTGTAAGATGATGTTGTGCAGCAAGAAAATACTGAGCCGTCGATCTGGGTGGAAATGTTTCCATGCACCATCTATAAACATAGACAGTAGTTCGGCGGAAGGGCAACTCGAGAGTTTTGTTCCCAAATCAACGTCATTTATTGGCAGGCAAATGTTTGTCCTTTGCCAAATATTATTCATCAATTTCCATTTAGCATAGGGGATTTTTGAGTCTTCATGTTCAGAATGTATCCGCAAATAAATAATTCTTGGCATTGTTCCTTTAGTTTACTTGTTTGACATTATCAGCTATTGGTAAATATTTATATATATATATATATATATATATATATATATATTAGTTTCTTTTTTCTTCTTTTTGCTTTCTCGTGTTCTCCCCTCTTAGCGCTTTTCTTTTCCTTCCAAAAATTTGTTTTTGTATGTACATATGAAGAGACAAACTTACATGGACATTTGTGTTTCAGTGTATGTAAGTCCTGTTATATATCACTCTATATCTTATCGAAACAACTGATGCTCTTGGGGTGGGGTGCTCTAATGGTATAATGGTTAAAGCGCTGGCCAATGGAATTGTAGTAAACGGGTTCGAACTCCAGTCGTGCTATTACGTTCACTTTCGGACAAATACCCTTGGGAAAGATATTAACCCCCTTAACCTCCCTGCTATGCGTTAGACAGCATCACTGCTGTTCTTCTAGAAGTAAGGCTTTGGCATTAAATAACCCACGAAGTTTGATATGCCATTAAACAAAGAAACCTAAATTGATGCTCTTGAATGCCTGCCGTAGAAAACTAAATAGCGTCCAGTTCTGTTGCTCTATGCAGATCATTTCCATTATTCCCATGCCAACTCTGACCTTTAATAGTAAAACCTATAACGCAGAATTGTTTTTAAACCAAATTAAGAATTGTTACTTAAAGCTATAATTCTTTACTAAACAGTATTACAAATAGTTACCTGAAACTATATGGTGACCGTGGTGTGATGGTTATCGTCGTAAAAAATGGATATGGCGACACAAGTTTAAATCCTAGACGAGACTGATTGCATTTCACATAGCACTAATACCCTAGGGAAAGGTATGAATCCAATTATTCTCCCTCCAGCTATGGGTTAATAGTAGGGCAGATTAGGTTCTTCAGCCTTGTTGAGGCAACTAGTCTAGGAGAAGGAAAACTCTGAATTCAAACCTGTTAAACTCCGCTTAAAAATTGACCCTGTGTCATATCCTGCCCGAGCTGAGGGGTTGGTAAATATCTGAAACTATATAACAGTGTGCAAACAAGATATTATCTTTAACCTGAAATAATTACTTGAAACCATATGGTTAGGTGGTTGGCTGAGTTTTGCAGATTATCGACTCAAGTAGGTTATTTAATACCAAATCTTGTTTTTACATATATCAAATGTATGATGTATATATCAAATAGTTTGTAGGAAACATTTTAAACAAACCAGAGCTCATTTGTTTGCACACCGTTAAATGGTTTCAAGTATTGCTCTCAAACACTAATAATTCCATTTAATATTATTCATTTGTTTGGATACAGTTAGATATTTTCAAATATTCCAGCCTAACACGATTAATTCTATTTCTATTTCTATCTATCACTAGTAGTTTTATTTACACACAGTTAAATGTTTCAAGTATTGCTATGTAATATTAACAATTCAATTTACCATCAGTCATTTTTGTACACACATTTTGTTAAATATTTAAACAGTTTTTTAACCCCTAGGTTGGACCCTAACAGGTACAACTATTCCGGGCTAGAGTGTACCTGGGAGTAACGACAATGAAGGTGCACTCCACAATCCCCAATGCTTCCAGCTTGGAGCCTCACTATTAGATGTAGTTTAGTTTCATACTCAGGACGCTAGTTCTATTTGACCCGTAGATGGGACCCTAGTAGGTACTACTACTTTGGATCAGAGAGTGCTTTACATTTTCCAAAGCTTTGGGACAGAAGCCTCACCATCGCATGGTTTTGTGTCATAATTAGAACGCTCATTGGGAGGCTTACCCATCTGCAGAGAGCCAGTCAGTGTATTCTACAGCCCCAGACGACTGGGCAACCAAAAAATTATTGGTATTGAATTGGAATACTCAAAACCATACAACTGTGTGTAAATTATTTGTATTAGGAATATTTGATATGATATAACAGTAAGGAACAAACTCTCGTGAAACAATTACACAAAAAATGTAAATATAAATGTTATATGAACGCAACGCTCTAACAGCTAGTTTTAAAATAACTCAAGACAGGTTGACACGCCGTTAAAATTAATTAATCGGTCATTTGACTGGAATAGTAAACTGAAGATATTATTGTTAGAAGACAATTACTATTGTCATTATTAAATAAGAATGCTTGATTGAAACTTTATACAACTTGTAAATTATTAATATTAGATAGGAATAATTGAAACCGTTTCTGTTCAAATTATGTATTAAAAATGCTAACTTGAAGCTATAATTGTTTACAAATGGTTATTATCAAATAAGAAAAGGGAATTGTTTTACATATTTTTGATTGATTGATTTTAATGGCATTCAAACCCGTCTAGAGTTATTTTATGCTTAGAGGCTAGGGAATCGCGTTTATTGTACATTTAAATTTACCGTTTTTGTATAGTTGTTTCCTAAGATATTTTTGCACACATTTGCATATGATATAAAATATTCTTAACAAATATAAATAATAAGCGCACAGTTTCATGATTTAAGTATTCTTATGTAGTGCTGGGCACCTCTGGTGGTGTAACGGTTAGCAAACTAGACTAGCAAACCTACACGAGTGAGTTCGAGTCTCATTGGGCACCCCATTCATTCGGCCTTGTGCCACATCGAAGCAAAGCGCTTTGTAAATTACAATTCTTATGTAGTGCTAATAATTATATGGTTTGAAGTAATTATTTCTTTTTCATAATAGTCATTTTTTCGTGGTTTCAAGTAAATTATAATGATCCCAAGAAAACTATATCTTTACGTAACTATTATTTATACAAATAATCTAGTGTTATATGATATCAAGTTTTCCTATTGAATACGAATAATCTCTAAACAGATCTATTTGGCCCATAGATAAAACCCTAAAAGATACAACCACCTGAGTCAAAGTGGTTATGAGAGTAATATCAGCAAAGGGGTACTCACCCACAGATCTCCAGAAGGGGAACCTCACCATCAGAGGCAGCACACCACTTTCGATGTCTTAGCCCCTCTGCGGAGTTATTTTAAGCATATTCTAAGCCTCTCTGACACAGTGGGTTTTAATTCGATTTCAGCTTTCTTAAGAAATGTTCTCTTTAAACTAATGAAAAGATATAAATGTAAATAATACCAGCAATGAGTTTGAAAAATACCAAATTGGCTTATCTATTTCATTAGCTAATGTTTTATCATCTGAATCGTTTCACAATATCAGATATATTGAAGAACATAAAGGAACTGGTGTATCGCCTTTAGTGGCCGTTCAGAGCTTCCTGGATATAGCTGAAACGACTATTTGTTTTAACTGTCGATCTGCGCATGTCGAGTACAGAGCCATTGTAGCAGAAATGTATGCTATCCAAAGATTGTAGCACTGCCAATCTTTTAATGACACAGGTAAATAACTAAACTTGTTGGCGCAGTGCAAAGCAGTCTAGGCTAACGAGCTCGAACAAAGAAAGCATCATTTGCACTGAGAACAGAGTGTGATGCTACCAGTGTACTGTCCCTAAAACATCTGCTCGTGACTGCAAGCCTGGACTCGGCCTGCAGAGCCATTCCAGTCTCCAGCCACGTCCTACTTGAGACCTAGAGATCACTTTATCGTCGTTACTGTTCATTGTTTTGAAAACTATACTATCATGAAAATATGTACTTATCTATGTCTAAATGATTGCATTTGTATATATGCGTGAATCTATACGTGTTAACAGCTGTGCAGGTCACTGAGAATGTAACTTTTTATTCTAATTGCAGTTGGCTCAACTGAAAAGCATAAACCACCGCGAAACTGTGTTTATATTCACTACTTCGTCTCATTGCCAAATCCCAACGCGTGTTAATGAGTCATGTATAGCGTTATCACATAATAGCATTATGTAGAATTTATTAAGATATAATATTGAAATAATTGTATAGTTAAATAGTAATTCTTAGCCAAAAAAAGTTACCACGGTTTATTAAGTAAAAGTAAAAGACTTTATTTCGAAAAAAATCCTTGTGACGTTGTAGCTAATGTGCTGGACTTCGATATTTTAGTTAGCAAGTTCGAACTGCAATCGCACAATAACATTCACTTTTAGACTAATACCCTTGGGAAATGTATGAACTCCTTTATCCTTGCAACCATGAGTTAAATAGCATCACTATTGTTCTTCTACAAGGAATGGTGTTGGCATTAGATGAGCAACGAAGGTTGATTTGCCTTTACACAAAAAATCTAAATCAAAACTCTATTGGACAACATATTTTGTTTTTTCTACGACAATCTTCTGACATCTTTTTCCCGACTTCATAATTTCATCATCATCCCGGACGATTTTTCTTTCGCACCAAAAAACGTATTTCAAAGAACTAGATTTTTTTTTCCATTTAGAGAATTCTTAAAGGACGGGAGTAATGTTAATCAGAAAAATAGCGGTGCTTGAGTGTGTATTATTTGATTCTTCAGAAATATGGTCTATCATGATTCAGATAACATATAATGTTCTTTTCTTTATTAATGTCGCTCACTTTTCATCAATCGCTTCCTGCAATTGGTATAAATGGGTTCCGAATAAACATTCAGTTTCCAAGAAATATGGTTTACAATGATTCTGATGGCATATTACGTTCTTTTTCTTAACTAATTTCACTCGCTGTTGATCGATCACTGCTTTCTGTTGGCCTAAATGGGTTCCAAATAATCATTTGATTCTTCAGAATTAACTTAGAGAGGATACCCTTCCGATTTTGGAAAGTGTGAAAAATCATGGAAGCAGCTGACATCAAGATATGCATGAAATTTATGAGTGAGACCGGCATGGCCTTCGAATCGTTAAAGATTCCTATATTTAACAAAAGCCAAAAAAAAAAATCAAGTTTTGTGAAGAGATCTGAAAACAATTCTATGGTAATTCACTGGAGACTGAGTGTCAGCAAGTTTAGCCAGGTCTTCAGAATTCTTCTGAATATTCTAACCGATCTTAACAAAGCTATAGTTGAGATAATTTCGATTCTTCCTCAGATTCACAATTCTTTCAGTCATTTTTCGACTCTTTGAAGACCGTTCGAAGTACACCAAATACAATTACTATAATTGTCACCATCATGTTCCATGGTTTGTTAACTTGTTTTTAATTATTATGATTATTATTATTTAGCAAGGTCCAAGATTTTGTATATCTTTTTGCTTTCTTTTATTTTCCTCTTCATATAGTTAGTTCTTATGGCGTTGTTTTGAGCTGCTATTGGAAGAGATTCATTTTCTCTCTTAGGGTTTCCTTTTCGTAACCATGTCCAGGTCTTCTCATTTGCAATCTTACCAGTTTGTCGCTTGAAACATTCATACAGTTATTTTTCTTCTCGTTCCTGTTTATTATTATTATCATTATTATTATTATTATTATTATTTAAATCCCACACAAACTCCTGAATTGGCAGCTGTCGTTGCTTTGACAAAATCACGACCTGAATGAAAAATGATGTTACACCTAATGACCGCTAGTTCGGTGATATAACCACTTAGCTCTCATCAGAATTAATTAGAAATGTCGATTACAGAGATTTTTTGTTTAGTATAAAAACATTTTGTGGCATTTGACCGTTTTCTAGTTTTTCGGTTTGTTGAAAATCGAGACTGCAGGAGAGAATAATCCGGTTAATCGGATATCCAGCAAGCAAACATACAATAGTAACGTCTCTCTTGAGTGTGTAGAGTTATCGACTTTACATCGAAAGACATTTAAATGTGGAAAAAAAAAACCCACTTCCATGCCTTCAGCACTAACTTGGCTTCAACCTTGTTATTTCTCGCTCGACTCGAGTCCCAATATTATTAGCAACTTCAAGGCATTGCCTTACCAAAGAGAAAACAGATAAATTCTTTGTCAGTCTTGCTGAATGCTTTCATTGTTCAATAGATATGTGCTTTATTATATAGTTTACTTGTACTGTAAAAATGGTGATTGATTAATTGATAAATTTTAACGGCATGTCAAACAGTCTATGATTACTTTATGATTCGAGGTAGTGAATCGTGTCATTGTGTACATTTATATTTCCATTTTTTTGTGTGCTTGTTTCAAAGGAGTTTTTGAACAGTTATATGATTTCAACTATCCCTATATAATAATTTGCACTCAGTTGTATGGTTTCATATGTTCCTATTTAATATTAATATTCAACATACAATTTTATGGTTTCAGATAACTACTTCTATTTAATAATAAACATTTTTAGTCACAGTTATTTGTTTTCAAGTAACTAAAAATAATCCCTAGTAAATAATTATAGCGCTAAATATCTATTCTTAATGTAATAATTTATAGTTATATGATATCAAGTATTTCTATTTATTTCTAATTCTTTTAACACAGATATCTTTGACTTACAGATGTTTACATTTTTGTGTAGTTTCTTAAGATTTTTTAGATAATCTTTTTGCTCTCAGTTATATGATATTAAGTATTTCTGTCTAATACAAATAATTTGAACACAGTTGTATGGTTTTTAGCATTCTTTCAAAAACTAATAATCATATAGTTTCAAGTAATAATTTTTATCTAATAAAAGTCAGTTGTTTGCAAACGGTTTTACGTATTCCTATCCAGTACTAATAGTTTTAAAACACATCTATTAGAGCGGTAAATGAAACTCTAACAGGTATTCCAGATCCGAGTGGACAAGTGATTAATGACAATGAAGGGGTAATCTACACTCATCGGATCACCAAAAGTGGAGTCTTACCACCAAACCAAGTTTAATGTCATACCAAAGACACCCCTTTCGGAGACGATCTTACCTTCAGCGTATCTTAATCCCCACCAACAGGACATTAGTTTCTGACGAGTTTTTTCCACGGCTATATAATTTTAATCAGATCAAGTAATTTACGAACTGTTGTATGGTTTCAAGTATTCCTATCTAATTCTTATAACCCTCGGGAACAATTTTGAACATAACTTTGTTGAGTTCGATCTTTCATTTGATTTAGCCTAAAAGTGTCATGCTGATTTCAAAACGAAAGTCAGTTTTCTTCTATCTCTGCAATTTTTTCGACTGCTTATTCTGTGAATAAATATAGTTGTATTGTTTTTCCGCGAGTAATTGAACTAGTCAGCTGATTTATCTTATTATTTTATTGATGAGAAGGAAAAATTTTTCAACTCTTGTGACTTTAGGTTGATTTTTTGAAAAGCGTGGTAGCAAAGAATCCGTTTCAAATTTCCTCCCAAAAAACGAAGTCATGACTATTAACCAATCAAATACCTTATGTTGTCTTCCATTCTTAAGAGTTGACATACAGTTTCAAGAATTTGCGAATGTAGACCAAGGGAATATGTTGGCACTTGTTATTTCTATGATTTAGTGAGTACTAAAAGGTCATTGCGTAGACTGTTACTTCAGTTTTGTAAAAACTTCAAGATCTAACAAGAAAAACAAATGTAAAATTGAGTATCCTAGTCTACCATCAACAATATGTCGACTTCCTCATTCAGCTGAAATCTCTGTGCCAGTTTTCTTTCAAGTAAAGTAAAATGTTAGCGACCTTAGTCGAGAGTAACCCGAAAGTTCCCTTTTCAATTGCTACAACACCGAGATATAGGGGAGGGCGCTACTCCTTCCCCTGGGTTGCTCTACTTTACCTTTGATCCGTACCTTATAATGCTGAGTTTTAAGCAAGGTGGTATCAAGTCCAATTTTTTTAGTGTTTGGTATGACGACCTGGGATTGAACGCCGGTCTCCCGAACCATTGGCGAACGCTCAACTCATTAGGCCAATGGTCAGGTTAAATATATAGATCATGGTAAAGAACTAAGTGACAGTAATGATGATGATTTTGAAATTGAACATCGATTAGATTTTAAGGGATTCGATCAACTTGAATTAAATGACTTGGCACGAGATTTGGGACAATTCAAAAAGGCTTCAGAACTCCTAGCATTAAGATTGAATGAGAAAAACTTGCAAGAAAAAACTTCGATTCAGTGAAATTGGATTGCTGTAGTACTTTTGAGGTGACGATAGGTTTGTGCATTGTTATAACACAAGGTTTTCAGGAAAGATGTGTAATTCTGAATTACAATTCAACTAAATGTCACTGGTTATCGATTGCTAAAAGTAAATTTTATAGTATCTCCCTCCTCCGTAATGGTAATTTATATAATGCAGTCCTGATTGGGCATTCAGTTTGTCTTCGTGAAGAATATTGATACATAAATGTAGCTATAGGGTTGTTGCACTATCACAAGCACTATTGGATCATCTGTATTGACTTTAAAGTAGTAAGCTTCCTTCTTGGTCAGCAATGCAGATACACCAAATTTCCCTCCTTGCTCCGGATGAGGGAGAGCAGAAACCGAGAGAAACATTGTGCCGAGAGGATTTGGCGTCCAGTATCTGACCGCAAACCAGATGATCCCAACTGTCCGATGTGTTTGATGTTCTACAGATTCGGCAGGTCATCAAAAAGGAACATTTCATCGGAACAATATCAGAACTCTGAAAGAATTCTTGCCAAGAATTTTTCTGGAAATATACAAGCTATATTGCTAATTTCCCAGACAATCTTGGTGATGTCTTCAATGAGCAAAGTGAACAATTCCACCAAGATTTGAAGGTCAATGAGGACTGGTATTAGAATAGATGGGATATAACTATGATGGCTGACTACTGTTGGAACATAAAGCGAAATCATCACTTGATGGAACACTCTAAGAAAAGCGAATTTTTTTTTATCAAATTATTTTATACAAGCCAAAAATGGTTTCATGAAGTGATGAAAGATCTTCTATGCTGATTTCCAAAGCCAGCATGCATTCTCCACAAAGAAGAATATTGAAGAATAAATTGTAATAAAGCCAAGTAAATATATATAAATATGAAAAAAAGAGAAAACAAAAGAGAAAAAGAGAGAGAGAGTGTGTGTGTATGTGTGTGTGTGCGCGCGCGCGCGTAGTGTGTTAAAAATATCGCGACTGAATCTGTATTTTTCAAAGCAAGTAGTGAACTCGAAAAACTCACACAGAACTAGGATGTTACACTTGTACAATCCTGTGTTTCAACAAACTTTTTTGATCAGAAAGTCCTCTTATTTTTTGAACTGCTATATATGAATATGTAGCACTCGAAAATAAATGCATCTCCTTATGCAAATTTATTTTTGGTTAAAGACTTTCAATACCGTAAAGATTGGTTACAAATATTAATTGAGAATATAATTATCTTTTAGTTAAAAAGCATTTTATATTATTTCTGTTCTGGTAAAGACAGATTCAGAGGTGTTGCTTTTTCAACGTGAATCAAAGAATCTCATTGTGTTTTATATAAGAGTAGATTATTATTTGCTTATTGTAAGTTTTCACACTTGTATTAGTTGATAACTTCGACTGGTGTATAACGGAGGGTAAGTCTTTTAAATTATCAAGGATCCTTCAAAGTACTCAAGCATATTTCAACGGTGCTGTAGTCTGGACAGCCTCAATTCTTCCTCTGATCTCAAGTTCACTCGATATTTTTTCCAGATTCTTCTGGCCTCCATTAATGCATCAATGGTTGGTATAATTTTCAACTTCATGTTATCCAGTTTTGTTTTTCTTTCAGTTTTCCAAGGTTTAGGTATTAATCCACTTTTGAATATAAAACGTCTCCAAACACTGACACCGAGTAACTTCAACATCAAACTTAAAAAAGTTAAACAAATCCCTTCCAATCCAAATAAATATCTTCCACGAGTAGATCTTACTGTCTGGTGTTTTGATCACAGAAATCATAAAAGGTTCAGTTTAAAACACTTGAATACAAGAAATACTATTCAATGAATGGATATGTTGTTACGTCGTGGTGGGGGGTATATCAAATATTCAAAAAATAAGTTTTCTTCACAAAAACTTTTCTTCTTAATAACTGAAAACATTGGAAAAAAAGAAATAACTACAAGTAAGTATTTCTCTTTTTCTGGCGACCTACGTTCATCTCTTTATACATAGTCATCCACAGTTGTATGACAACTCTTCAGTGTGGCTAGACACGTTGGACGCTAGAAGCGGCGATTCAAACCCGCCCACCTTTACGTTAGACTTAGTATCAGCCAACAAGCGAACCACGTCAGCTCGGGAATTATAAGGCATTATGTAGCAGCCTTAGTTTGTTTACATTTTTGCCAAACCGTATACCAGAGAGCTCTATTCGTTCAAAGGGCTTTGCATAATGTGAGTGGCAGCCGTAAATTCCTTTGCCAGTGTGCTCAACCCCCGTGAAGGAGCATATATATTGTCATCCACAGATAGACTGTTTCGTTGTATCACAACCCTTCAGTGTGGCTCGATACGTAGGACGCTTGAAGCTGGGATCGAAACCCGCCTAACTTTACGTTAGATTTAGTATCCGAATGGCAGCCGTTGGTCCAAGAAAATAAAAGTAAATATTCTTATATGAATCGAACTGCAAATAAATCTGAATACGGTTCAGAAAAAAAAAATAGAGTATTACTTTCATAATCATTTGCGGACCATTTGATATATATATATGTATAAGTGTGTGGGGATGCGTTTGCGTGTTTTGTGTATGTATTGGACTCTCCTGACGATCTCAACTTACGTTGAACATTTCAGTTAAAGATGATTTGTTTATAGTGACAAAGGCTTGTATCGAATCATCCACACTTTTGGGATGAGCTGATTACAGAAGAATCATGAACCAATACGTCACAGATTCTCTGAAAAACACAGAAAATGTAGTTTGCCTTAATGCTTTTGCCAGAGCTGGTGGGGAGAAGAGATGCATTAGGGGCATTAGCGTGAATTCAAATGCAAACAAATTCATCCAGGATTTGAACTTGGCTCGTTGAGTTTACAACGTCTCGATGTGTGTGTGTGTGTGTGTGTGTTTTAGCGATTTGTGTGTACGTGTGCGTACTTGTGAAGGGAAAGAAGGGAGATATGATTGGTCGATTGGTGCGTTCGTGCATGTATTTGTTATTGTTGAATAGCGATTAACTTCTTTTTCAAAGGCTGCAAGAACACACGAATACTTGTTAAACATCAAACGATGTCGCCAGAGAAATTGGCCCAATCCGCTAATGGAGAGGTATTACGAGTCGACATAATCACACCAACACTTTTGCTGTTTCGACCTTCTCGCCAGGAGATGCCACCAGTTGAATCAGTCGAGGAGCAGGGGATACGGAAGTGGGCACAAGGGGATTAAAAGTGATGTGAACAAGCACCCGTCTAATCCGACAGATCTAACAAGTGTTCTGAATTCCATCATCTACTTGAGAGAAGCTGAGAGACACCCGTACAATTCGGTCGACATATGCATTCGTCCATCTAGAAATTGAGTACTCATATCCACACATATAGTGATCGTACACACACACACACATACATACTAAAACACACATATATAATTTTCATACATTTACATTCACAAGCACGTTGTACATACACGTATATCTTGATCACTAAAACAAACATACACTAATGGTTCCCGCCTGTATATACGAACACAGTGATCATATCTACGTAAGTGCACGTTTTACACTGGCCACCTTCAGCTGCGAGAGTAAAGACACACATACGTCACACAGAATTACTCATTTAGCATAATGGTTATCACTGTAGGAAATTAAATCGGTGACTCGGGTTCAAATTTTGGACGAGGATGTTTGAGTTTCACTTCCAGTTAATGCTCTCCAGGAAATTATGAATCTCAAACCCGTTACACCTTCAGCTATGGGTAAATATTATGGCACCCAGGCTTCTTTTGACTGGTAAGCAAGGCAACTAGTTAAAAAAAATTAGTTTAGGTTATTTGGTTTAATGGCTTGTTGTTTATTTAATGCCAAATCCTGTTTAGATATATTTATACACACACACACTATCCAGGGAAATGAGTAGCGCCCTTCCCTACACTTTGATGTAGTAGCAATTGAAAGAGAAGCCTTTAGGTTACCCTCAACTAAGATCACCAACTTTATTTTTTACTTACTTATATGTATATATATATATATGTATAAAAGGTCTATCATTGATATTGAGTACTATCTAATAATACCGGAATATTTGGTCTTCCATTGACTCACCAAGTGAGCTAGTGATAACCATAAACTATAACAATATTTATATATATATATATATATATATATATATATATATATATATATATATATATATATATATCCTGAAATCATCTAACGCCAAGTCAGCCCGGTGGTGGGAACAGTTCTAATTTATGATTTTCTTTCTTCAATATCTATGTAATTCAATATATATATATATATATATATATATATATACGAGGATCATTAAATAAGTTTCTAGACTTTTTTCGTATGGGCACTTTTATTGATAGTACACTCATGAAACTCTAGTCCCCTTCCGAGTAATCTCCTCCGGCTGCAATGCACTTGTTCTACTGTTCCAACAACTTCTGGGAGGCCCCATGGAAGTCCTCATGTCTGAGCGTTTCAATGACCTTCGTCACAGCCTCTTTCATCTCCTCAATTGTCTCACAACGACAGACTCTGAGCTTAAGGAATAATCAAAAGTCACAAGGAGCAAGGTCTGGACTATAGGGTGGGTTACGAACTCTCTTGATGCCATCTTGGTCAAATAGTCTGCGACAAGGATGGAGGTGTGGACTGGTGCATTGTCCTGCTGGAAATGCCACTGACCCGATTTGAAGAGTGCTGGCCCCTTCCCTAGGAATCCCTTCCTGGACTCCCTTAAAACCTTAACATAGTAACCCTAACCCTAACCCTTTGGCTAATCAACTCTGGTGTATTGACTTCCTTATTCCTCAAACACCTCTCATCTTCCTTCACAGACTCCCTGGCTTCCTTGAATCTCTTATGCCACTCAAAAACTGATTCGCGATTCATGCAAGATGGTCGAAAAGCTGTCTGAAGAATTCCATACGTTTCTCTTGCATTTTTTCCAAGTTTAAAACAGAATTTGATTGCATATCGTTTTTCTAAAATGTCGTCACGTCCAGATTACATTTTTGAAATTAACCAGCTATGACAATCAGACTTTAGTAGGTTGTATTCCAATTGCTGCTGTAGCTGTTCATTTGAAGCTGAAATCATAAAACTTGGTCAGTTATCTTATGTAATGTAGAGCAATAACATAGTGAAGTTTCAAGAGTCTACATCAATTTTAAATGCCTGTACAAAAAAAGTTTGGAACCTTATTGAACGTATATATATATATATATATATATATATATATATATATATATATATATATATATATAGGATTGGTAAGTCAATAGTTTTTTAGGTTACTTCATTTTTAAACGAGTTTGAGCAAATTTGTTTGCACACAGTTAAATGGATTTATGTATTACTTAAAAGTAATAATTCTATTGAATATTTCTCATTTGTTTGTACGCAAGTAATTGGTTTCAAGCATTGCTATCTAGCTTTAGTAATTCTATTCAAGAATTCTGATCAAATATGAACAACTTGCACACAGTTGCATGGTTTCGAATAAGTAATTAAAATCCGTAGTAAAAACTGAACAGTTCTATTTGACTCATTGGTGGAAGCCAACAGGTGCTACCACTCCGGTTCTTCGAAGACATAATAGTAACGGTAATGAAGAGGCATTCCACATTCCCCAAACTCTAACACTAAATCCCTTGCCATCAGATGTCATACACATGACACTTGGAGAAACTAAAGTAAAAATTATAACATGAATTCTTATATGAATTGAATAATACGAAATATGAATACGTAACAATCCAAAATAAAGTATATTACTCATTTATATTAATGCGACAATATTTTTGGTTGCACAATCATCAATGTGTTTCAGTTTAATAAGTAAAGTAAAGTTGGCGACTGTAGTTGAGGGTGACCAGAAGGCTCCCTTTTCAATAGCTACTACACCAATGAGTAGGGGAGGGCGCTACTCCTTTCCTTGGATTTCTCCACTTTACCCTTGATACGTACCTTATATTGCTGAGTATTAAGCAAAGAGGTATCAAGTGCCATTTTTTAAATCTTTGGTATGACTCAACCTATGATTGAAACCAGGTCTCCCGAACCATTGGCGAACACTATACCCACGAGTCCATTTGCTGTTGATACTTATACCCGCTTTGATAAAATAGTGCTTCAAAGAAAATTGTTTCACATTAAATAGACAAGAAGCCGACAATACCCGGCAGGAACTATGAAATGCAGACTACGCAGATGATCTAGCGCTTTTTGCGAGTACACCTGCCCAAGCATAGCCCAGAGCAAGTAGCAAGAGGCTTTAGCCTCAACATGAACGCAAATTAAACAGAATTTATAAATCTAAAAACAAAATATAACGATATTCACTTTAAGTAGCAAACCTCTGAATTTAGTCCACCATTTCACATACCTCAGCAGCAATATCTCATCTACTGTTAAGCGATGTCAGCATTTTTATATGGAACGAGTGGATAACTATTGACAGGTTGTTAATCATATGGAAATCTGATCTCACTGATGAAATAAAACGGGATTTTCCAAGCTATGGCCGTGTGGTTACGACTGTATACAGACACCCATTAAACGCCAACGAAACGCATCGAGAAAAGGCGAAATGGGTACTACACAACAATGCTAGCTGATGTTTTTCAAAAATCCAGGAAACAAAAACCAACAAAACAGCAACTGTACGGCCATTTACATCCCATCTCACAACCAATCATTTGAACCTGAAATCATAAAGATTGGTCAGTTATCTTATGAGATGTATAGCAATAAGACGAACAAGTTATTTTGGGCGCTGGTGGAGTAGCTTGGACAAACTTATAAACGACGTTCAATTATAAACTCCAACATATGGACACTCGAGTGTTAGCCGACCTCCAAAGACTTTCATACATTAACATTCCGAGGATACTGGAGGAAGTCTAGAGGACGTGCCAGTAGCATTGGACGATAGGATCGGATGCACAAGAAAGTCATGGGATTTTGTGTAATCAGCGCCACTTGGTGATAATGAGAAATTATGAAATCCTGACATCTTTAGCATCACAAAACCACGATGGAGCACAGAACTCAGATTAAAAATAGCACTCAGTGCGAAACCTATAAATTTATCATCGACGGCAAATTCAACTGGAAATTTCTTTATGCCCTAAGAGCATTTAAAAAATTTATGATAAAGACGTTTTTTACGGGAGTTAGATTTTTACACACACACACACACACACATAGACAAGGTCAGAGTTAGCATTCAGATAAAAACACGAAATCATATATCTCCTTACAAATTTACAGCCTTACAAGTTTAAATCAGGTGATGGATATTTAAAAATAATTTGAATGTAAATAGAACAAAAATGTCTTCATCGAATGACTATTTTAAATCAGGTGATATTTTATCGTCTGACTGGCGTTTTGAAATATACCGGTCACGTGACTGTGTTGGTCATGTGACAAATATATAAACGAAATTACTTACACGAAAATTTAACTTCCCGTTGGACTGCAGTCGGTAAAAATGAAGGCGATCACAAATTTTATGATAATATCTAAATGAATTTAATTTACATTTTCTTTTCTTTTTTTTAATTCTCACTGGTAAAACGTAATAATTTTCTGAACAACCAAATGTATAGAGTATAGTTTGCAAGATTGTCTTCAACTCCTTTGTTTCTGAATGTTCCGCCACTAAAAAATGTTCTAAAGATAGAAACAAATGAAAATTTGTGGATCTAAAATAGTTTAAAATGAAGGTAATCACATTTTTACTAGGATATTTAAATAAAACAGGTTCGTATATTTTATTCAAGATGGTACCAACTTATCATTAAATAGCAAGCATCAGAAATTCGTACACCAGTTCATATACTTCGGTAGCAATATCTCTTCTAACGAAATCCATGCCAGCATTTGCATAGATAAAGCATGGACTGCTATTGACAGGTTTTCAACCATATGGGGGTCTGATTCTCTCTAATGAAACAACGCGGAATTTTTCTCAGCTGTAGCTGTGTCAGTACTACTGTTTAGTTGCACAACTTGGCTTCAAACGAAACGCTAGTAGAAAAAGCTACATGAGAACTTTGCAAACTTATTGGAATGAATACTGGAAGCATCACCCAAGAGCTGCAGTTTACGGCTATTTACATCCCATCCTTTCCCTGGAAAGGAGTAGCGCCCTCGCTACATCTTGGTGTAGTAGCTACTGAAAAGGGAGCCTTCGGGTCGCTCTCGACTACGGTCGCCAACTTACATTCGATCCAAGAAAGGCGAACAAGACATGCAGGGTATTACTAGGGAAGTAGGGAAGAATCCATAAGCGACGTTCTCCTATGGATACACATGGGCACAGCAATTTTAGCCGACTAGCAAAAATGTTCATTCATCAGGTCTGTGTGGACACTGGGTATCGTTCAGAGGACTTTACCAGAAAATGACCCATAATGGACGGAATCCATATAGTCGGTATACCTACACTGATAATATCCCCTACGGTAAAATGTAATTATTTCCGAACACCCTCTCTTATTTGATGCCTTGAGTCAGAAAGGTTTAGCACAACTGATTTGTATAAATTTTTGCGTGTATTCATGTCGAAC
The DNA here is from genome assembly GCA_963585895.1 of Sepioteuthis lessoniana. Taxonomy (NCBI): domain Eukaryota; kingdom Metazoa; phylum Mollusca; class Cephalopoda; order Myopsida; family Loliginidae; genus Sepioteuthis; species Sepioteuthis lessoniana. The sequence goes on along the minus strand of OY757906.1, from coordinate 75,814,866 downwards.
ACGTAAACAAGAGTGGACCTTCCACGAAAATCACTTCCCTAACACTGATGTGAACTAATTCTTACGTGCTTATTCTTACAATATAAGCCATTTTCACTTGCTCTCCCTCCAGGTCTTAATTGACCCCCAAACCCATTCGCAATATTCTGGCGACGTGTCTAAACATCAGACGTTTCCAATCAGTCCATCGGACTTACTCTGTGTGTGTGTGTGTGTGTGTGTGTGTGTGTGTGCCATTGCTTTAAGAAATGTACATATTTCTAGAATATAAGGGTTCGCATTGTAAGGCCCGAGTCAGGGAGAGGGTAACGTTATCATTCTTTCTCTTTATGTCTTTGGTCTCCTCATCTTCCAACCTCCCTACACCGAAACTAGAAGCACTTTCACTTCGGTTGACGGAAGTGAGTACTGTTTTGCTACATATGGCAGTTAATTAGAAGATCTGTAAAATAAAACATAGATTCTATGCCTCCGACTCGCTCTTTTGTTTTCCAGGCGCGTCTATGAATGCATTCCGGCGTTCATAGCCGACGCTGAGGGTTGGGGATGAGTTAGATAATAAAAAAAAAACATAAATTAGTAGGAAAAACAGATTTCCGCCCACCTACTAGCGAAAATCAGACCCCAACTCAAAAAGTGTCTTTAGCAAAACATTAAGGACAACTAAAGGAAAGAGACTTGAACATGACGGGACAAGGAACAAAAGAAATAATGATGTTTCCAGTGAAACTTACAAACAACACAGCGTTTGGGAAACTCTTAAAGTTACTGCTCTATGAGAAATAACAATAGTGAATGATGTTTTACTATCTATGAAATGAAAGCATTTTTATGGGTATACAGAGAGATGGAAAAGTAACTCCCTATTTTGAAATATTATAATTTATTTCATTATGAAAAATAAATGGAAAAGTGGATATACTAAAACACAGACAATGGATTCAGTTCAAAATACTTCCTTCTTTTTATCAACAGAACTTTTTCAACAGAGAAAAAAAAAATTTTTCTAAAGTTTGGCAAGAGAAAATAGATAAAAGTGTACAAATGTGAATATGGAAGGGGTTGGGTCTAAAGACAAAAGATCGAAAAGGAATGAGGGAGAAATAGATCTAGAATTGATTGGTGGTGATAGGGGTTGTTGGTTTTGGTTAATTTTATGATAAAAAAGAGAGAGATGATGAGGAAGGGGGGTACTTGAGATGGAGATATGGAAGGAAAGTAAAAGGGGAAATGGTGATATGTATGTTGGGGTGGTGGAGTTGGAGGTTTATGCATATCCTGTTTCGTTAAAAACTTTTGAATACATTCATCATAAATCATCATGTCGCGCTGGTTGCACGGATATCCCTGACCCTCTCTTGCCACTCCTCCCTATCGTTCATCGCCCCAGGCAGGTCTTCAGGACAACATCCCGTATCCTCACATAGCTGCTGAATGTCTGTTTGTGCTGGTCGTCTTGCTTTTGCACGGCCATGTGTTGGGGTCCATAAGAGTACATCACTTATGAGTTCGTCCCTGCTTCTCCAGCAGTGTCCTGCATGTCTGGTTCGTCTAACTTGAATAGTTTTCGTGATAGGATGCAGGTGGCCGTACAGTTGGTGTCTTGTGGGGTGTTGCCGCCAGGACTTGTTCAAGATTGCATGCAGCATTCTTGTGTAATTGCCGTCTAGCTTCTTCTCCAGCCGTTTTGTTAGCGTCCATGTAGTGCACCCGTATAGCAGTATCGATGTGACCGCTGCCTGGAAGAAACTTCGTTTCATTTTATCGGTTAGGTCTGATTTCCATATAATCGATAGCCTATTGATAGCTGTCCATGCTTTCGTTAACCTCGTGTCGATGTCCTTTTCGGTTGATTCGACGCTGCTTCCTAGGTAAGTGAATTTGTCTACTAGTTTAAGAGGGGTTCCGTCTAGAGTGGAGATGTTCCCCTTTTCATTATAGCACATATATTCCGTTTAGTGTGCATTAACATAGAGGCCTATGCCTGCGGCTGCTCGTTCCAAACTAACAATAATTTTAAAAAGAAAAGAATTATAAATAAGAATATTAAGATAAGGAGTTACTTTTCCATCACTCTGTTTATCACGTAAATTTTTGTCGAAGTATTCTTGAATATAAGAAATTCAAAAATATCAAAACAGACGAAGTCAGATCGGATGTACTCTAGGCGTAACAGTTATTGAATTGTACTTTGGGAAACGATTTCAAATACTAAATGAGGGTATTAACATTTCACATGGAGTTAATATCTTTGAGAAAGGTCTGAATTTTGCTATTCTCTCTCCTGCCGGGAGTTAGTAGTAGAGCAGTCAGTGGTCTTTAACCTAGGTATGGCAACCGATCTAGGATAAGGAAAAGTCTGAATTCAAACCAGTTGTAAACCTAGAAAAGGGCCGGCTCTGACAGGCTATTCCTGCCCAAAGCAGACTATGTGAGTAGCGCCCCACGACCAAGCAATGATAATGATGACGGTGATGAATTTAGAACACCGTATATACTCGTTATAGGTCTAATATATAACTTTAGACAAATAATGGCTTCGACTGATGATAATTTTTGCACGTTCATACACAAGGAAAAAGACTCTGTCCTTGAAAAACCAATTTGATGAATTATTTTCTTGGAAATAAATCGAGAGTCTAAGTACATAAAGGATTGACAAAAAAAAAACAGTATATAGGGTAAGTAACTTGTTGATAATGAAAAAGTAGATCATACAATGTTGATATTTGGTTGTTTATCCGCACAATAATGAGGTGACAAAATAAGACTCTAAACCAAATTAATACTTTTTATCTGACTTTTGTAAGTTATATTTTTTTGAATTATGGTATGTAGTTAGTTCCATGGAGAGTTTCTATAGTGTCATTGCAAATGAACTGAACTGCGACATTGTAGTAAGCGAGTTCGAATTCTTGTCACGCTATGATATTCACTTTTGGACTAATACCCTTAATAAAGATATGAACTTTCTTATTTCCTTTAGATGTGGGTTAAATCGCACAACTACTTTCCTTCTACAAGGATGGTTTTGGCACTTAATAACTTACGATTGAAACTAAGAAACCGAATCGAAACCAAACCGCAGTTGGTTCAGATTAACTTTTTTGCATTTTTCCTTTTACACAACATTTCGGTCACGATCATTCACCCTTGCTCAGATGTTTTGTGTGCGTATGAGTGTGTGTGTGTGAGAGAGAGAGAGATAGAGAGAGAGTGAGAGAGAAAAAGAGAGAGAGAGAGAGAGTGTGTGTGTGTGTGTGTGTGTGTGTGTGTGTGTGTGTGCAGAACTGCTCATAAATACTTTAAAAACAGACAATTCGTTTGTAATCCCTTGGTTTCGAAAGTTAAAAGCAAAAACATTACGTGTAAACAACCAAATTTGATTGCAATCACTATAACAAGACATTCATTTAGTTTTATGATATGCTACTGGATGAGAAATTGCTGCAATAAATTGAACTAAATTTTAATTAAAAAAAGTAAAAGATTTATCCTGTCTTTCTAACCTTTTTACTCAGAATCGATCAAAGAGACTGAAAAGGCGAATTCACATTGCGATTTTGAAGACTTACTTTTAAATAAGTTAACATGTATATATCCACCTCCACAGCTCAAAATGCTTTGTGGCCATTGTTATCCTCAACAATAAAAAGATGTTATAATGAATCTAGTACATATGAGAACTTTCAATAAAGGAAAGCTCATAAAGGCTATGAAATGTGCACATCATAAATATTCAGAGTAACGCTTGTATATTATATATCTAATGTTTTAATCGTTACAGAAATGGGAAAATACCTATCATGAAAAAGATGTGGGCATCTTGCATGGAATATATGTTAACTGTTGAGCCCAATTTTCACTGGATACTCTTTCCACAAAACCAACCTAAGCTTTATAATTGACAACTATTATGAGATGGTTTAAATAATTTGTTAAAAAGAACAATTAATCAAGTTTGCTTTTCGCTCTGGGTTGATAAATTCAGAAGTTTTCAGGATCTAGTGTGTGTGTGTGTGTTATCAATCTAACATACTGAGAAAAAAAAAGCACCAGTCTGCTTCAGAGAAAACGACTCGAAGTAATATTCAGAATGTTGAGAACGAGTAAAACAGACATGCAAACAGCCGCCTTCTCGGCCCTTATATTAACACTCCATTTGAACCCCCACCGCCCGAACCACACCGTTGGATAAGCAGAAAGTTTAGCGAAACAAAAAAGAAGGTAATGGTTCGCGTTAATGTTACTTCAATACAGAGCGGAAATGTCTCACCAAACGAACATGTGTTCTTGTTAGCCTCTTTGCTTTGACCTGCATCAACAGTCCATTACAGCATCGTTTGTCTCTCCTCCCTTTCTCTTTGGATGTTCTTGAAAAAAAAAGAAAAGAAAAGCGCAGCCATATTACATACAGACAAACATGCATACTTACTATATTCATAAATGGGTATACATAAAGTTACGTGTGCGGCAGTGTTTGTGCGTTAAAATATATGGTTCCAAAAAAAATTAAAAAACAGGATTACGTACGAGTTTAGAAAATGTAGACAAGGTACAAATGTATCTACTGTTTGTATTGTTCGTATAGTCATCGGTAGAGAGAAAAAGGCCAACGAAACTGAGTTCAAATGCAGGCTGGGAAAATGTATGTTCGCTCAATAATCATGCTATGATGAAAAAACGAGAATCCATGATTTTTTTATTTCAATATTCATTGCTAAATGTCTCATTACTGGGATGACACGATGGCCCATAGAGAAAATAGTAGACAAGTGGGCATTTAGGTAAGCCAATTTAACACCAGTGTCTTATCAACCTATGTAAACCAGCAAAATATCATAGCCCCACTCTCAACATTACTGAACTTGGCGTTCAAACTCATGTATGTGTACAGGGGGCTTTGAGAAAATTGATAATATAACAAGCTAATAACTTGACTAATTCTCGTTTAAATGATCTCAAATTTTAACAATATGTGTAAAACAACTCAAGATTCAATATTTAATGTTTTATACTTTTCTTTTTCACGATAAAATGTCATTCACTGAAAAAGAAAAACCGTTCAAATATAGAATTTCGAGTTCTTTCGATACATACTGCTAAAATTCGACATCATTTAAATAAGAATTGGTAAAATTATTTGGCTGCGAAATGACATTCTTCTGAAACAGACTGTACATCTAAAATTATATCAAATTTGTTGATACTCCTATGGACCCCGCATATGTCCAAGCAAAAGCAGGACGACCAGCTCGAACATACATAAAGCAGCTATGTTAGGATACGGGATGTAGCCCTGAAGACCGGCCAGAGGCGATGAATGATAGGGAGAAGTGGCGAGAGAGGGTCAGGGATATCCGTGCTAGCGCAAGACATGATGATATATATATATATATACAGATTCTCGAGGCACTACCTATTAGGAACTTACAACCCAAACTTAACAGAATTAATTCTAAAACCAGTGCTAATGTACTTAATAAAACAGAGTGCGCAGCTGTTTTAAACAAAACAATTCTTAAGAAAGCTCTTCCAATGGAAAGCTCTATCTTCACAGCAGAAGCCCATGCAATAGACCTAGCCCTCAACATCATTTCGAAGAGTAAACATAAGGCATTTATGATATTTTCAGACTTACTCTCTGTCTTGCTATCATTAAAAAATTAAAAAATTCAGAACCCACTTATCATTAAAGTGCTGAGTAGGTTAGACTCTATGTCAAATAGAAAAGAAATAATTATATGGTGGACCCCAAGCCACATTGGAGAGAGAAGGAATGAAAGAGCAGACTCAGCAGCCAAATCGGCCTTAGATCTGACCCCCGATAAATCCAGAATTTCATATACTGACCTGAAACCAACTATTAATAAATTCCTTCACACAAAATGGCAACAACGATGGAGCAATAACATCCACAGTAAACTCTTCCAAATTCAGTCAACCTTGGGAGAGTGGAGACCAGCATCGAGAAAATCAAGAAGAGAACGAGTCGTTATATCCCGATTGCGAATTGGTCATACAAGGCTTACTCACTCTTTCTTTCTGAAACAGGGACCACAACCACAGTGTTTGACCTGTCAGACAACTTGCATAGTTAAACACATTCTTATAGAATGCAGAGCTTTCGCTGTTATCAGAAAGTGATTTTTCAAAGTAAATAGTTTAACCGATCTGTTCGAGAACGTCAAAATAGATGACGTTCCGTCCTTCTTAAGAGAGACTGAGTTGTACCAAAAAATAGACGAATTAAAACTGGTTAATCTTGTGCAAACAAATGAAATCCTGCTGATAGAAAATATTACCTACCTAAGTATTCGTTTAGAAATCTTTGGTTGAATATATATATATATATATAGAGAGAGAGAGAGAGAGAGAGAGACAAAGTTTAGCGTTAAATAACCTACAAGGGTTGATATGCCATAAAACCCAAACAACCAACCAACTGAAATGTCTTCAGCTACTGAAGCTATTTATAGAAACAAATTCGAAAAGTAAACGCTACACAATACAGCAGTACAAACGCGCGTCTTAGAAAGTAATAATGTACATACAAAAGTTACATCACTTTTGTAATACATCTTCCCCCGATGATGGCCCAAAGTCGGGCAGAAAGTACTTGGGAAATAACTAATTATGGAAGATTTATCAACCAATTCCCGCCGAATATCATAAGATCAATCAAAAGGATTAACAAAAAAAATATGTTGACAAAAAATGTCGATTATTTTCAATCAAATATACATATATATATATATATACGCACACACACACTCACACACACACACACACACATATATATAGAAAGAAAAAAAGAAAGAAAGAAAGAAAAAATAGGGGAGAGACGTATGTAGATACAGATATTGATCCTCAATGCATGAACATTCTTGAAATCTCAGTAAACATTCTCAAACTGGGTGATATCGTTTGCTGGATTTGAGGAAGAAATTTCTTTAAGTGATGTATATATCCCCCTTCTCCGCGAATTCATGACCATTCTTTTAAAATCTGCGAGGAATTATTCAGAACCAGCATTAAAATTTAAATGTTCTTAAATTCACCTAGATTTATTGTTTCAACACAATTCTCTACACTATTAATAAGATTACTGTAAATATTGCCAAACGCCACAACGATCAAAAAGGGCCTTCAATCAGTCATGAAAACAGAAGGCGTTTATTTTGCAATCAACTGAAAGAAATACGCGGGTACCACCCCTAGTGAAGTGATAGGGGACGGGCAACGTCTACAAGGTGGCCAAGTACATTTTAAGGTTTTTTTCTGTGTACGAGCCATTGACAGCAACACAACAACACAGCAACTCCGCTGGGCTGGATCTTTATGATGAGTACACTCCGACATTTTCAGATTTGAGCTGAGAGGGACACGCTTATGCTAAACTCGGACATTAGCATCGCTACCAAATAAACGCTACATCATCAATGACCAACGCTAGCTACAGCAGCCAATAAAACAAAGGAGAAATGTGTGAGGAAAAAATTTAACAGATTATATTTATGGGCTGATGTGAGTCTGTTGTTTGGGCGTCTAGACGTACGTAGTCGTATAAACGTGGATCTTTTTGAAAATATTACTTGTATTTGTGAGAATTTGATTAAACTCATTAGTAAATACGCCTCTCTTTTCTTCTCCGTGTGTGTATAAGTGTGTTTCTGATTAATGTTTGTGTACAAGCTTCTTATCCATTGTGACTGCTGTGAATGCCCAAAGATAACCCGAAATAAAGAACGGATTTCAAACAGATATATCAATCATTATTATATCACTCTATGCGAGTTTTTCACACCAGCATTAGCTTATAGTTTTTCACTGGAGTCTGAGGGACAGATGAATTTTGGTTTTTGCATATACCATTTGGTAGCATGGTCAGATTTAAATTCCTTGGACAATTCCTTGTAGATCACTTTCTCCAAGCAGTCGTAGTTTACTGCACTCGTTTAATCCTTTCTTCTCTATTCGCTTAATTATTCGATTAATCGATTCGTCTCTATCACCATATAAATAACACTTGATATTCTCTTGAGTATTATCTATTTTTGTTCAACATAATTGGTCCTTAGGGCGTTCTTTTGTGCTGCAATTAGAAGAGATTCAGTTTCTCTCTTAAAGTTTCTCTTTCTTAGCCATGTCCATCTCAACTCGTCTGAGATTTCATTAGTTAGCGGCTTGAAATTTCCATACAGTTGTTTTTCTTCAAATTTCTGTTTCCTTGTTATTATTCTGTTGATTTTTTGTTACCTGTGTTGTTTCTAGTCACTGTAATTAGACTTTTTTTTTTTTTTGCTCTTTTTTTATGTAGTCTTCATGTCAACATATTGATACATCCACGCTATCTTCAGTGCTGTTCCTTCCTCTTCCTTCTTCTATTTTTATCACATATAGTATGTCTCTGTCATCTCTCAGATGTGAGGCCTTACGCATTGTCATAAGCTCTCTTGTCCTCTAGTTCATTTGTTGAAGTTCTTCGCTTGTCCATTCAAAGAACTGTCCCGAGTATCTTTCAAAGAAACACAGCCTAGATTTTTGTCTCTTTGATGAGATTCCTGCAGCAGATCCAGGTTTTGGGAAGATTTCTCGTTCGTCTGAGATACTCTTTATGAGATTTTTCTTTCATTTCCACTCGTGTGATGATTTCTGCTTCCTATATTTCTAAGACTTGTAATTTTCCTTTTCTCTCAACGTTCAGATTATTTCTTGATTTGGTGATTCTTTTACTTCCATTATTTGTCTTTTACCGATTCTTATAATTAGTATGGGACATTTTCATATGACAAATTCTATTCTTATGTCTCGATGCTCAATTCAATTATAATCATTAGTTATAGTAGTAGTTGTATTTCGTGTTATACTTTTTTATGTTGAGTGATGAAATATTTTTATTATTTTAAAATCTAAACAACTTTCGCTCAGTCCTCGAAGTATTTTTGTTTTGTTTTTATGTCTTTGTTTTTGTTGTTTGGGGGCGTCACTATGATCTTTCTTTTTGAAACCCGTTGCTCTAACAATCATGCCGTTTGTCTTGATATATCCAATCGTTTTCTTTTTTGTGGCTATTTTGTTAGTAGACAGCGCTGTCGATGTTGTAGTAATCATGTCCCTTTCACCAACAGTAAATAAATTATAATCGTTAATTATGGGAATTTTAAAATAAAAAGAATTACCCTGACCGAGTCTCACAAGAAAGGAAATCAGGTTGTTTCGTTTTTAGCATTACTGTGAATAGACTATATTTACTTATCTGGATCTGGGTACTCCACTTTCTGGGACAGTGTGTCAGTAAATATGTTAGTTGATATGGCGTGTGTCCTGTGTATGACACTATACTGCATCCAATGGTGAGATTCTAGTTCTTTAGTTAGGGATCAGGTGGAGTTATTCATTGCCATTACTCCCAGGTCCACTCTGTGTTGAAATGGTTGTACAAGTTAGGGTTCTATCTTTGGCAAAATAGATCTGAATTCTTATAGTATTTGGAATGCTTGAAACCATTTGAACTGTGCAAATTATTTGACTAAAGAATATTCACTTGAAGCTGTAATTGTTTACGACGAATTATTATTATTGTAATTTACTTCTTTGTGAATTGTTTTCACCAGCTTTGGCCGATGGTCTTCCACAGGAGTTTGAGTGACAGCATGTCTCCTCAAGTCACCAGGACTCTTCTTAGAACTCTGGCCGATCTAAACAATGCTGTCATTTGGATGGTCTCCACTCGTCCTCTTATTTCCGTGTCCTCCAATCTCATAATCAATCCTTTGGTGATTGTACCAAGCGCACCAATTACAATTGCTATCATTGTCACTTTCATGTTCCAGTTTTTCTTTTTCAGTTCTTATGGAAGATCTAAGTACCTATCTTTCTTTTTGTTGTCTTTCAGTTTTAAACCCGGTGATTAGCCGAAAAGTAAAGTCCACAATTCGGCAGAAGTTGACTATCACTAGGTCTGGTCGTCTGGCAGAGATTAAGTGATCCGTTTGTGTCTCGAAATCTCAGAAAATTATAATTCTTATTATTAATTACTTGAAACCATGCAATTGCTCGTAATACTTGAAATCTTAAAGTTGTGTGCAAATTATAAGAATTTGATAAGAATACTTGAAACCATTTCACTGTGTACACATTGTTTGTATTAAGAATCGTTACTTGAAGCTGTAATTGCCAACGAAAGTTTATCATTATTTACTTATCTCCAATTGCTTGCAAAAAAGACCAACTTCAGCATTAAATAACCTAACTAGAGATGACATTTGTCAAACTAACTAACCATACAACTTGCTAAATTAGCGTATATACGTATTTTTAGACTAAAAATGGCGTCGACCGCCACAGGAATATTAATTCAGTTATATTGAAAATCAAACATTATAAATACAATCCTTAGCTTCAGAAATTATTTCCATAAATTAATGATTCCTGGCCATAAATCAAGAAGCAGCCTACACAAGTGTATAGGGTATATCCACAAGTCTAAGTACAGTCAACAATGTTAGTATTGTTACTTACTAAACAATGAATTTTTTCGGCATAAACCTATAAGTAGTCATCTACTAAGATTAGCTTAAGATCTGGTGCAAAAACATAAATATAGGACGCACAGTGAGATTCGAATTAATAAATGATAATCTGCTGGACTAGCTCGCTAACTAGTGTACAGGGGAATGCACGTAAAATAATTTTACTCACTTTTGTTTAGCTTGGCACAAAGCCAGAAGTATGAAGCATTTAATGCGAATCGAACCTGCTGCAACAATATGCTAGTATAACTCACTAACTAATATAACACCACTTAACTAACTAGCTCGTAAACCAGTACACAATAGGAAGATCCAAGTCTTTTACTAAGTTCAACTTCGTTGTGACACAAGATCAGACGAAAGGAGCACCCTGTAAGAATCAAACTCACTTCTCTTCGTTTAATAACCATTATATCATGCCAGGCACACACGGTTTGTGAATGTATGAAAATTCATGGAAATCTCTCTCCCCTTCTCTCTCTCTCTCTCTCTATCTCTCTCTCTCTATCTCTCTCTCTCTCTCTTTATCTATCTATGTGAGCATTTATATGATGATTATTATGACGATTTATTCTAAACATATATCATCTATCTCTCTCTCTATATATATATATATATATATATATGTGTGTGTGTGTGTGTGTGTGTGTGTGTGTGTGTGTGTGTGTGTGTGTGTGTGTGAGCATTTATATGATGATTATGATGACAATTATTTCTAAATAACTATCATCTCTCTCTCTCTCTCTCTCTCTCTCTCTCTATCTATCTATCAATCTATGTGAGCATTTATATGATGATTATGATGACAATTATTTCTAAATAACTATCATCTCTCTCTCTCTCTCTCTCTCTCTCTCTCTCTCTCTCTATCTATCTATCTATCTATCTATGTGAGCATTTATATGATGATTATGATGACAATTATTTCTAAATAACTATCATCTCTCTCTCTCTCTCTCTCTCTCTCTCTTTATCTATCTATCTATCTATGTGAGCATTTATATGATGATTATGATGACAATTATTTCTAAATAACTATCATCTCTCTCTCTCTCTCTCTCTCTCTCTCTCTCTTTATCTATCTATCTATCTATCTATGTGAGCATTTATATGATGATTATGATGACAATTATTTCTAAATAACTATCATCTCTCTCTCTCTCTCTCTCTCTCTCTCTCTCTATCTATCTATCTATCTATCTATGTGAGCATTTATATGATGATTATGATGACAATTATTTCTAAATAACTATCATCTCTCTCTCTCTCTCTCTCTCTCTCTCTCTCTCTCTCTCTCTCTCTCTTTATCTATCTATCTATCTATGTGAGCATTTATATGATGATTATGATGACAATTATTTCTAAATAACTATCATCTCTCTCTCTCTCTCTCTCTCTCTCTCTCTCTCTCTCTCTATCTATCTATCTATCTATCTATCTATGTGAGCATTTATATGATGATTATGATGACAATTATTTCTAAATAACTATCATCTCTCTCTCTCTCTCTCTCTCTCTCTCTCTCTCTCTCTCTCTATCTATCTATCTATGTGAGCATTTATATGATGATTATGATGATTCTTTCAAAACAACTACCATCTTAAATGACTCCAGGGATTGACGCTTACGGCTCGGTTGACGTGGTTTGCCATCATTCTTTCCATATATCTGGCCAAACCTCAAGTGGACTGACAGAGAATAGTACCCTGAGAAATCTAAGATCAATGCCTTTTCAGAAGGTATTTATGTAAAATAATGCTAATATCTTACTAGCTAAAGTGAAAACTGTTTTCTTCTCTTCCTTTGCTAGTTTTTGATACATGAATTCTTTTGTAGACATGAATGTTAGTATTGCTGTGTAAGGGAATGTGTATGTATATCTATGTATGTGTGCTTAAAAGATTTTCAAACTTATGTAGGAGTGTATCTACGTTTTATCATATATTTGTCCTGTACTGTTGGCAATGAGAATACATATGTATGTGCGAGAATATGAATATGTATGAACGCATCAATATCAATACTCTTCTGTACAAATATATATATATATATATAGCAAGAGAGAGAGAGACAGAAAGAGAAACAGAGACAGAGAGCGAAGTTTTGTGTATAATATATTTCTTCATGTATAAGTGTCAGTGGGATCAACGAAATAGGAAGGTGGGGTCTTGAAAGGTCAACTTGAAAGAGGAAGTCCTTCCAAATTCAACAAGGCGTAGTTCATGTGGGCGGTGTTCTTGTGTGTATGAGTAAATGGTCGTATCAACACCTGCATGGTGGTTGTTTACACGCACTTTGAGGGGGTCAATTTTGCACCAGACCTCATCCGAACAGCAAGCCCAAAGCTTGAACAAACTTAGCCACCTACACCTACAGATGAGCGCACGCATGCGTGAATCAACAGAGAGAAATTTATTTCTTTTGGGAAATATAAGTTTAATTCGACGCATAAGGTAAGTTTTAGTTGGACTTTGCTCAGTCAACTCTTATTCCTCCTCTCTCTGTATACGCCGGCTTGAGCTGAAAATTTCAGAGGCTGAAAAGGCTTATGATTTCGTCGGATCTGCTGTTGATAACGTTTTTGACTAACGGGATCTAACCACTGCAACACCGATGGAGGAAGTGTGTTGACAGCAAGAGGGACTATGTTTAAAAATAAACTTCAATTGGTCTCATTTCATGAAAGTATATTGGTAAGACTATGAACTTTTCAGACGAGCCTCAAAGATAGATAGATGGAATAACATGATCGATATATAATTTATTGATTGGTTGATTTTAACGGTATTGTCGACCTGTCTGGGTAATTTCATAGACATTGGGGAATTGAAGACATTTTACGTTTATAATTATGTTTTTGTGTGGTTTATAAACATTGGTTTGGTTTGGTTTCTTTGGTTTTAATGGCATATCAACTCTTTTTAGGTTATTTAATGCCAAACCCATTCTCCTAGAAGTAGTGGTACTAATAGTAGTGGTACTATTTAACCCATAGCTGGGAGGATAAGGGGGTTCATACCTTTCCCAAGGGTATTTGCCTGAAAGTGAACGTAATAGCGCGACTGGAGTACGAACTCGCGTACTACGATTCTGCAGTCCATCGCTTTAACCATTACACCACGAGGACACCCCGGTTTATAAAGAATTTTTTCACACATTTATATGGTATCAAGTATTCCTATCTAATGTGTACTCCTGTCTATCTCTATCCCTCTCTCCCTCTCCCTCTCTCTCTCTCTCTCTCTCTCTCTCTCTTTATATATAGATATGTATATATAAATATACATGGTTTGAATTAAAGTCAAACGAATGGTTCACCTCGATATGACTGATCCCCATTCATTAATAGTAATATGTGAAACCCATACATGGTAACTGTAAGAAGCAAGTTTGATACTCTTCAGGGTACATGAAAAATACTCACTCCGAATGACTAATATTAAAATTTTGTGACCGCCCATATAAAAGCAGCAACCTAGTGTATACCGACCAAACTAACAGCTAAATAGAATTCCAATGGAGTCAACAGCAGTCAGAGAAAAACGAGATAACGTGAAAAAGCAACTCTATTTAATGAAAGAAACCCAACAAATGCCAATGAGCAGAATCTTAAGAAAGCCAAGAGAGAACTAACACATACCAGAAAGAACAACTAAAATGTATTCAACGCCAAATGAATAAAATCAGAAATTCGGTAGAAGATAGGCAATCACGATTAGCATGGCTAATAGTAAATGAAGTGAATGGAAAGAAAATCCCCTCGAGATTAAAACTAAAAGCTACCAGCCAAGAAGAAAGACTACAGAAGTGGAAAGAACATGTGAAGAATCTACTTGGAAATTCTTCTGAAATTACTGATAAGCCTATCATAAATTTCTTAATAGCCAACTTGACATTACAGAGGAAAAACTTGACGCAGTACTAAAAAAGATTAAAAAACAGAAAAACCGATGACCTCGACGAAATATCACCTGAAGTATGAAAGACAAGAAAATTTTATCATATATTTCCGCAAATTATGCAACGCTGTGTACAAACTAAATACAATAGAGAAATGGACAAAAGGCTGGATCCTCTCCTCCCCAAAGAAAAGCGAATCACAAAGAACAACAGAAGCATATCTCTTACTGTTATAGCTGTTAAGGTTTATAATGTCTGACTTATCAGTCGTAACCAGTCGTAACCAACTCTAAATAGAGAAAATTGACTCTCCGTCGAATCATCGAAGGAGTACGTGAAAAACTATTGAAGCAACATATTTGTTGAAAGATTTCTCCCCGCCATTTGATTCAATACACAGGGAAAAGATGGAGCAGGTAGTTGTAGTATCTGATCTCCCCAAAGAGACTGTTACCGCTTTAATCTTGCTTTAAAAAGACACGAAAGTAATGGTTCGTTCACCTCATGACGACACCGACTTCAACATTGCCGCAGGAGTTTTACAAGGAGATACATTAGCACCGTATATGTTCATAATACGCCTAGACTATATACTACGAACGACAAAATATCTAAAATGGTTTCACAGTTATAAATGCTAGAAATAGATGATATTCCGCTAGTGATCTAGTGCTTCTCACAAATACACCTGCCCAAGGCGAACCCCCACTGCATAGCATAGATCAAGTAGCAGGAGGCATTAGCCTCAATCTGAATAAAAATAAAACAGAGTTCATATATTCTATACAAGTTAGAGCCATCTCCACTTAAAGTGGTAAGCCTGTGAAGTTACTAAACCTGTTCACACACCTCAGCAGTAATATCTTATCAACTGAAAGTTATGTCAACTTGTGCCGAGTGAAGGCGTGGACCACTATTGGCACGTTATCCATCATATGGAAATCTAATTGCTCCGATAAAATAAAACGGATGTTTTTCTAAGCTATAGCTATTATGATAATACTTCTGTGTAGATGCACCACATGGACGCTAAAGAAACGCACTGGGAAAAAAAAGCAAGACAGTAACTACTCAAAAATGCTACATGCTGTTTTGAACAAACCTTGAAGCTGCACCGCATAAAACAGAGATTTGAGTGGAGATTTGAGTGACGAGCACGGTGAGCGTTTTCACCAAGACATTCGCGTTATGGAATGCGCTCTCAAAGCCGATGGGATGTAAACTTTCTAGCTGACTACTGCTTCTTTTGTGTATTTTGCACTTTACTATGGCACAATGTGACCTTTCTGCGAACATATCAGCCCTAAATTTAGCATTATTTGTTTAATTCAACAAGAAAAGAAATATAATTATAATACTGTTCTATACATTTCAAGTGAGAGTTGTATCATAAAAATGAGTATAATTTTTGGATTCAGCGTAAAAAATCTGCCTTAAAATCAGTGTTGTATAGTGGCTCGTACCACGTGACTTCCGGTATCTCGGAGGAATAAAAGACATCGTATTTCTTAAGCACAGAGAGTACTGAAAGATCTACGTCAGTAGTAAGACCAACTTCGGGTGTAACACCAACAGCACGAGACTTTATAATATTTGTTGGACTGTACCACTTCAGTTAATAAATAGTTAACTCTTCCTTACAACGATAAAACTGTCAGTTATATATTCGACCTCGAAAACATCGCAGGTTAGTGTAATTTTGTGCATTCTTTGCTGACCTTTACTCCAAGTCCATGAAGGATTCCCCGTGAAGTAGTAGCTAATGTACTGGACTGCGACATCTTAGTGAATGAGTTCGAATTCTGGTTACTCTGTTTTGGACTAATACTTTTGGGAAGGTTTTATCACAGTAATAGGTTAGATGGTACTACTACTGTTCTTCTACGAAAACCGGCCCATTGGCATTAAACTTAGAGTATTCCTTTATGGTCCGGTAGAGCGAGGTTCAGTCCCTTGACAAGTCATCCAAAGATTCAAAAAACGGTACTTGATGCTTCCTTGCTTAACACTCAGCATTATAACGTACGGATAAAGGATAAGTGGAGAAATCCTGGGAAAGGAGTAGCGCTCTACTTTGCAACTCGGTGTAGTAGCTATTGAAAAGAGAGCCTTCGAATCGCCCTAGACTACGGTTGATCAACTTACTTACTATTCTTCTGCAAAGACAGTTTTGGTATTAAATAACCCATGAAGTCTGATATGCCATTAAACAAAGAAACATAATTGAATCAATCATATACACAACCTGCTCTATAAGTAGGATTTTCAGCTAATAAAAATGATCAGCTTCAATCTTATGCAATGGTTTTATCCCGAATGTAAAATGTATTGAAAAATTAACTAGCACTTTCTGAAATGTTAAATTACTTGTTATAACTATGATTCATTAAACGTCTGTCTACACGTCCGTCAACCTAAAGCTCTATCATATTCTGCTCGATTTCAAAAAAACTTTCAAGATTTATTAGGATCGTGCCAGGAAATATTTTAAGTTATGTCTGTCTCATTTCAATTTTTAAGAGGGGTTTGTCTATCACTTTTTATAACTTATTATCCACCTCACTGTACAATAGTGCTTGTTTCACACCCAGTGTCAGTAATACACTCTCTTATCAATCATTACAAAAGACAAAAGCTTTCCTCTCTCCATATATACATTTAAACACTCCCTATTGTGACAAGGTATTGCGCTAAGAGGGAATTCCTTTTATCTGAACGGTCTAAAAAGGTTTTTTTTTCTAAATAAAAAGATTACAAAATAAACTTAAGAATTATAAACCTAAATTTTCAAAGATGGTTTAGGTTTTAGACTACGGCTGCACGCCTCAAAAATAATAAGATTGCATATTTATTCAAAATGTTTATTAATTTTCAGAATCTTCGTATGTATCTAATATCTTTAATCGAACCCGAAGCCTTCCCCCGAAATCTGCGCTCGATGTAAACAAAGCCACAATAAATAAACGACGAAAACAAATAAAACATCTTTTAAATACGAATATTTATGATGAATTTTTGTTGAAGCTACTCTATACCCTTAATCTAAAATATGATTATCTTACAATCTGTATGTAATATGAGTAAATACTGTTTAATAATGATTACATTTAATTTTAATAAAATCAACTCCTTTATAATTATCATCTTAAAATGCAAATGTAATATGGAGTTTTGATAATTACTTTGCTTATCTAAAAATAAAATTTAAAGATAGAATATCATCATTATCATCATCATCATGCCACTTCGCCAGCTCGGATCCCTCTGATCCTCTCTCGCCACCCATCTCTATCGTCCATCGCCCCCGGGATGTCTTCTAGGCTACATCCTGTATCGGCACAGAGCTGTTGTATATAAGTTCTAGCTGATCGTCCTGCCTTTGCTCGTCCATGTGAATGGGTTCACATGAGTATATCGCTTATTAGTTTGTCCTTACTTCTCTAGCAGTGTCCTGCATGTCTTGTTCGTTTAACTTTGATAGTTTTAGTGATGGGTGGTAGGTGGCCGTACAGCTGCTGTTTTGTTGCCTCTAGGAAAACATATGAAAATATTGTTTTTAGAATTTAAACAATAAAGAATATCTTCAAAGTAGATACCAAGTAAAGAAAGGACTGTTAAAAAAAGATTTACTTTAAAAGATTTAAATCACCATAAAATTTAAGAACCATATCTGTTTGGTTGGTTTATGGTACGGCAACTCAGTTTGCCCAAATCATTTTAACAGTTATAGTCTACAACTACATACGGTAAAAAATATCTTAACGAATATTTTTAAATAAGTAAACATTTCCTTATCTTAAACAGATCTCGGTGACCCATAGAAATGGGCCTGATAGGTACAATTACTGTAGGTCAGAGTGGACTTGGGAGTAATAGCAACGAAGGAGTGACTATAATCCCCAAAGCTCCAGAACTGAAGCCTCAACACCGGATTCAGTTTATTTTCATATCCAGGATACCATTTCTGAAGAGGCGTCTTACCCCTCTACAGGGAATGCAATCGGTAAAGTACCTCTGAATTCCACATAATTTCTTCCAAGATTCGCTCAGAAGTGACAGACATTGTTTACCTCTACGAGTTTACATGACAACAATCTGAATGAAAATTATAAAGTCAATTTTGGCGTGAAAATAGCTGGAAACATCTCTGTAAGTGCGGAGAATATGCAAACGTCAAATGAATCTAGTATGAAATTCAACTCTATTTTCAAACGACATGACGCTAGGAATTAGTCTATTTTTTCAAACGGCAGTAAAATGGTAAATACACGTTCAGTTAGAGCGAACATCAGTTTGTATTAAGTCATCAATCTTCCAACACCTTTTCTTTTTTTAAATACATTAACACATTATATCTTAAAACTGATACTTAATTATTTTACCCGCCGAGAGAAATAATGTTAATTTCTTAAACACAAATAATATAATGCTAGATACATGCCTCAGTCCTGTGAAACATGATTTGCTTCGCCGAGCGTATTGATGTATTAGCACTGTGTATGAGTATTTCAATCAGTCTTTTTTCTGTAACAAAAAAATATATGAATACATGAAAAAAAAAAAAAAGAATTACTGCCATAGATATTAAATCTATAATTAATTTTGACTAGTATTTTCGCTAATATTTTAATTTATAGCTTTGCCTTTTTACTTTTCTTATTTTTTTTTTTTATTGCAATTCACATAACCCGACTGAAAAAAATTATCAAGTTTTGTTTAACGATGATGATGATTTTTCTTATTGAATTATTTTATTTGAATATTACCAAGTGAGCCAAAAGTTTAACAATATATTTCATTTCTATTTACTTTATTTTTCAAATTACAACAAAAGCCACCTCGTTTTCAAAATAAAATTTGAATTTGAACATAGTGATTGCAATTTGCTAACTTCTTGATATAAAATAACCCTAGACTGGTTGATAGATAGATGTTTACGAAAAGGTATACTTATTTTCGGTTTTCCATGGATTCATATTTTAGTCTAGATAGTTTTAATGCTGTGATGTTTGGTAACTTACTGACTATTATTATCCGTTTTGATCGTATAATACACCACTAGAAATGATAAGTTCTTCGTATCTTTGGATTAGAGGAAAATAAACCTTTTATCAAAAATTGTGAGATGTTTACTTATCTATGGGCGATACTGTACATATTAATTATGTAATGAATAAAAATATCTCGTCGGGAAGATCTAACTAAAACTGATCTTATGAAAAGTCTATTGCTTTCTGAAATTCTAATTGAACTAAAAAGTTTCGGTAAGATGCTGTGAACAGTATGAAGTAAACCTGTTTAAAATGATTGCGAACTTAATTAAAATATTAACTCTCAAAACAATTATACGGTAACTAAGAATCACGTGTTTACTCATTTAAAGATGTCCATATATTATCTCAAAAGCAATAATATTATAGCTTAGTATGAGCCGCGTAAGTATGATTGTATAGTTGCACTTCTTGCGTTTTAACGAAAACCCTGGAGAAAAAGCCAGATGGAAACTACACAATAATGCAAAATGCTGTTTTGAACAAGTAGCTACCTACAAAACAACAGCTGTTCGACCACTTACCTCCTATCGTACAAACCATCCATATACAACGAGCAAGACATGCTGGTCACTGCTGGAAACGTGAGGATAAACTCATAAGGGACATTCTCCCATGGACTTCTACAAATGCACACTCAAATGTTGGCCGACTAGCAAAAACTTAGATTCATCACTATCAGTTTGATGACTGATAGGGACGGGTATCGTGAGAGAGTCAAGAGAATCCGTGCTCTCAGTTCACCTAGATGTCAATGTTTACAAAGTGTGTGGCTGTTTAAAATGATTGTGGACTTTATTAATATACTGGCGCTTAAAACATTGATCATATCGGAAGTGTTTACTTGTTTTGAAGATTTTTTTTTTTTTTTGTTGATCCTTAAAATGATTTCGGCAAAAATAGAAACAACTAGGAATGAAAAAATACCATGGCTTAGTTTGCTTTATTTAATGACATATCAACCTTCGTGGGTTATTTAATGCCAAAGCCATTCTTGTAGAATAGTAATCGTGCAATTCAAACCATAGCTGGCTAACCATTATAAGTAAAGTTGGCGACCGTAGTCGAGGGTAATACGAAGGCTCCCTTTTCAATAGCTACTACACCGAGGTGTAGAGAAGGGCGCGACTACACCAATGTGTAGAGACGGGCGCTACTCTATTCCCTGGATAGCTCCACTTTACCCTTCATACATAACTTATATTGCTGAGTTTTAAGCAAGGAGGTATCAAGTACCATTTTTTTAAGTCTTTGGTATGACTCGACCTGGGATTGAACGCCGGTCTCCTGAACCATTGGCGAACACCCTACTCATTTAGCCAATGGCCCAAGAACCTCTAAATTCATAAATGCTGGGTTAATGTCCCCTGTCAATATGCAGTTTTCAGCATTTACATAAGACAGGTGATTCCGGCTGGCAAAGCTTTGAATAATGGCCGACACGGATTCGTCAACTTTTGTAATTGGAAGATTTATATTTCCCAGAATGCAACGTCAAATTACTTTATGCTTCAGATAAGTTGTCTTATGCTATGATCATCACATATTCAAACCGAAAAATCTAAAATGCCTATTCACTCTAAGATAAATATCAGCGCGAATAGACCTAGTAAAATATTAAAGACAAGAAAGAAAAGATGATGCAAATTGATATCGCCATAGCATCTGAGAGAAATACATCTGTGAAGACAACTGAAAAACTATATAGAAAGATGCAGAGATCAAAATCAAGATGAAGATGAGTAATATTTTCATCATCTCTCATTCATCTTTGATTTTTTCGACCCTTCACCTGACTATTATTTCCGCCCATTGACCTCTTTTTGGTCTGTAACACTTTTTGACGACTTCCATCCGAATCGAAGTCCTTTCTTTTTTTTTTATTAAATCGCGAAACTTCCTATATACACATAGTTCAACAGTAGCTCTTAATGTCTGACGAAATGGTTTGGTTTGGTTTCTTTATTTAAAGGAACATTAGCCTTCATTGATTATTTAATGTTAAAGCCTTTCTTCTTGAGGTATTCTTTGAACATGGATTCATTCTAACAAAGATTTTTTTCGCTTACGATTCATCTGAGAAATTACTGTGAGAAAAACCAACAAAGAAGAATTATTCAACCAAGAGCTGGAGAGAATAAAGGGGTTCATAACTTTTCCAAGGGTATTAGTCCGAAAGTGAACGTAATAGCATAACCGGATTTCGAACTTGCTTACTACGTCACCAGAGTTCAACCTCGGAGACCATCCTTCTCTCAGACGTATTGATATTAGTTTGGGAGATTACTTATATTTAAAAAATCCCTGAGTTTCGAAATCCCCTTTTAGTATAAATATCTCGGCTTACATAGTCACCTCTCATATAAATGATCACAGCACGCTTTTCTATTATAAAATCACATCTAGAAAACTGGCAGATCGGCCTCATTACATAATAAATCTTTTTCTTTCAGGTCGGTTTCCAGATTGGAAGATTCTTATTCGTATGATGAACAAGGCGGAAACTTTTCCATCCGAACGATATAAACATCTGGATCATTACAACAAAACCCCTTCTCTCTCTCTCTCTCTCTCTCTCTCTCTCTCTCTCTCTCTCTCTCTCTCTCTCTCTCTCGTTCACTATATGCCTGTGCAAATAATTTCTTTTCTTTCCGCCTATCAATATATATATATAGTGAGAAACAGAGAAAATAATAGAAGTACAAGAGAGAGAAAGCTGGGGGAGGGAGAAAGAGATAAATGGTGGTGATGGAGAGAGATATTTCACTTTTCTCTTTCTTTGGCTCTCATGCTTTCTTTTATTTTGCAAAACTACACACATATTCATGCTTTCTTGATAGATAGATAGATAGATAGATAGATAGATAGATAAGAGGGAAAGAGAGAAATAGATTTATACACACACAGATATACACATGCATAGAACACACACACACACTCTCTCTCTCTCTCTCTCTCTCTCTCTCTCTCTCTCTCTCTCTCTCTCTCTCTCTCATAAAGTTGCTAAAGTTGCAAAAAAAGATAAACAATATATATATATATATATATATATATATATATATATATATATAACACTATCATATACACCCACCTGTCGCTTGGAGCAGTAAAATACGCCGACTGCACCTCTACAGAAGGGTAAGACCCCACACATACCTATGAGTGCCTTTGGTAAGTCACTAAACAGCATCTGATAGTGAGGTTCTACCTATGGAGCTGTAAAGAAAGTGGAGTAATCCTTCATTGTCAATACTCCCCGAACTACTCAGACACGAATTGGTAGTACCTGTTAGGGTCCCATCTATGGGTCAAATAGAACTGTTCAGCCGTTTACTATGGATTATTAGAAGTAGTTATTTCGATATATATTTGTTATACAGTAGAATACAAATTATTCATGTTGGATAGGAATACTTGATAAATAGAATTTTAATTTTAACAGCAATATTTGAAATCTTTTGTGTGCAAACTAATGATTAATAATAGATAGAATAATTACTACTAGATAGAAATAGTTGAACCTATTTAACTGTGTGCAAACATATTATTAATATTAGAATTATTAGCGCTTGATAGCAATACTTGAAACCATTTAATTGTGTGAAAACAAATAAGCTGTAACAACTTGTTTAAAAATAAAGTTACTTGTAAACTATTCCTTTCCAAACCCTGTATAAAAACAGGTTTTGAATTGGGTTGATATGTCATAAAGCACCAAACAACGTATAATATATATCAAATAAAGTAAAGTTAGAAACCTTAGTCGAGGTTGACCCGATGGTTCCCTTTTCATTAGCTACTACACCGACGTGTATGGGAGGGTGCTATTCCATTCCCTGGATTGCTCCACTTTATCTTTGATCCTTACTTTATAATGATGAGTGTTAAGCAAGGCAGCATCAAGAACCATTTTTTGAGTCTTTGGAATGACTCGACCTGAGATTGAACCCCGATCTCCTGGACCATTGGTGAACACTTTACTCATTAAACCAATGGCCCGGTTATAATGTATATAAACCACTATAATATATATAAAGCACAATATATATATAATCTGATAGCTGAAATGGAAGAAAGAACAACAAAGAACATGTTGAAATTACAATTTCTTGTAACTTGAATATGGATAATAGATTAACCAAAAACGCTTGCAATGAACTATCTTTTTGACAGTTTGTCTCAAAAAGATTTCATTTGCACGTTCACAAGAAAAAGTGAATTAAAAAACTTTCGGTGTAGATCTTTAGATAGATAGATAGATAGATCTTTACATATATATATATATATATATACACACACACATACATATATATATATATATATATATTGGAGGTGCTCATCGTGTAATGGTTACCTTTATAGGAAAGTGACACGGTGACCCAAATTCCCATCCTCACGAGGCCGTTTGAATTTAAGAAGGGTATGCATCCAACAATTCTACCTTCAGATATGGGTAAATAGAAGGGCTGACTGCGCTTTTTAACCTCGGTATGGCCACCGGTCTAGGAAAAGAAAAACTCAGAATTCAATCCTATTAAACTCTGCTTAAAAACTGCCCTTGTGTCACATTCTAATCATGCGGAGGAGTTGATATATATCTATATATATATATATATATATATATATATCAACTCCTCCGCATATATATATATATATGTATATATATATATATATCAACTCCTCTGCATGATATAAATATATATGTGTGTGTGTGTGTGTGTGTTTTTCAAAGGATACGGGAATGTAAGTGCTGGCAAGATTACGCATTTTGCATAGGAAAATCTGTTTTACATACGAATATATTCCACATATAACAAAATGCATGCATTTCATAATATTCATTCTCAAATAAATATGTGTACATGTACATTATCCTCGTTATGTACATATTTCTTTATTGTTTTCTCTATGCTTGCATATCCATAACTGTGTGTATGTGCGTCTACAACTGCGTGCATTATGCGTGTGTTCAAATGTGAGGATATGTATGTCAAAAAGTGAAAGCGTGTGTTTGAGTGATTTCTTTGCTTGAACGTGCTGAGAAATTGACGTGTACCTAGTGACACCACCTAAACAGGTAAATTTCCTTGATTTATTTTGTTGCTGTATTTTTTTTTTCTTGATAACTCTGAAACTGACTTATTTCCCAACGAGAGGCAGTGCTAGTGTCGTCGTCGTCGGCGGCGGCGGCGGCGACGACGGTGGCAGCGACAGAGATGGTGTTGGTGGAGGTAGTGACCAGCCTCAACAATGACGACAACAAATGTCAGTGTCAACAATAAATAGGTGCAGCTAGAGGACAATGGATTAGAAAGAAAGGGAGACAAGAGGAGAGAGAGAGAGAGAGAGAGAGAGAGAGAGTGTGTGTGTAATACTGGAAGGATATGGGGAGCAAGAGTTAACTGTTTAGGGGGAGAAAGGTGGGGGAGAAATGGTGAAGAAGAAGAAGAAGAAGAAGAAGAAGAAGAAGAAGAAGAAGAAGAAGAAGAAGAAGAAGAAGAAGAAGAACAGGAGTGATAGGAAGAAGAAAAAGGAAACAGAAGAAAAAAAAAAGAAAGAGAAAATTGGAGAACAGGTGGAGGAAGTAGATTCGGGAAAATAAAAACGGAAGCAGAAGATGTAGAAGAAAGAAAGAAAGAAAGAAAGAAAGAAAGAAAGGAAGAAAACTGGAAGAAGAAGAAAAGAAGAAGAGATGTGAGAGAAGAAAGACTGAAAATAAAAATAGTTGATGTAGAAGAAAGAAAGAAAGAAAGAAAGAAAGAAAGAAAGAAAGGCGGGTGAAAAATGAAAAAGAACAAGAATAATAAGAACACGAACAAGAAGAGTAAGTGGAAGAAGAAAAAAGAAATAGAAAAAAAAAAGAAGAAAGAAGAAGTTGGAGAAAAAATGGACGAAGAAGAATCATTAGGATAAAAAGAAACCGGAAGACATAGAAGAAAAAGGGGCAACTGAAAGAAAAAGAAGAAAAAAGAAAAAAAGAAAGACAGAAAGAAAGACGGGTAAACAGATGATAGGAAAGAAGAAGAAAGAGGAAAGCAAAAAGATGGCAAAGAAGAACAAGAACAAGACTAAATGACTGAGACAAACTAAGAGATAAGGTACAACATTAAAAGGAAAAGATGTGATGAAAAAAAGAAAGTGGATCGTGATGAAGGATAATAGAAAAGGAATGTATCAAGGAAAGTAGGTAGTTAAATAATAAAGGCAAAAAAAGTTCGCAAATGGGTGTGCAAACCCCAGACTTATGGTGCACCACTCACCAAAAATACAGCAAAGTGACCATCCGACTGGTGCATGATCGAGTATATCGTCTTTTGCGGAGAGTAAAGCAATAAAACACTTTCCCTTTAAATATAAGTTATTTATGTCTACGAGTGCGCAAAAAGGCTGTTTAAAGAATAAGTCTATGTATGTTTCTATCTGAGTCTAATGTCCCCGTTGCATAAATAAAAGCATGCATCTGTTTCTATTTCTAAGAATGGGTCATTGCATACAGGGGAAGTTTGCTTGTTTGCATGTGCATTTCTGTGTGTGCTTGCGTGCGTGTGTATCTTCATAAAGGAAAACATATCTTTTTCTGTGCGTGTTTAGTTACACAGACATAGATAGATAGATAGATAGATAGATAGATAGATTTAATTTTATAAGGATTAAAGAACGTGTAGTTGATATATACTTAGGAAGACACACACACACGTATATATATATATATATATATATATATATATATATATATATATATATATATATATATATATATTTCTCCTGGATAAAAAAAATAAACAGTATCAGGTAGTGTTCGGAGAATCTGTAGTCATCCATCCGTCCCAGGTCCACTTTGTTCTTGTGTATAAAATATGTACAGACACCCTACATAATAATATCTCAAAATGATTTTGAACTGCATTGATAAATTGGTTCTTTAAATATTGATATTGCAACAAGTGAACACGGCTGTGTTCAAATCCTGAACGAGGTTGTTCGCATTTTACATTGTGCTTACCGTTGAGAAAGGTATGAATCCTACAATTCTTCCAACAGTTACGGGTAAATCGAATTGCAGTATGAAGTCTTTACTTGTTTAAAATAATTGAAGGTATATTTTTGTATCAGATGTAATTAGAGACCATAATTGTTCGATTGACTTCAGAATAAAATAACCCAACAACACGTGACCTGCCATAAATCCATAAATACTATATATATTTGTATATATGTGCCTTGAATAATACGGTTATTTTGTACAAATATTTTGACAGTACCATTCAAAAACGCATTGTAAAACATTGTTCGCAAATGGTCTGGAAGACCGGAGTTCAATCCCAGGTGGAGTCTTACCAAAGACAAAAAAAATGGTACTTGATGCACATTTTTAAAGTAAAATTCGGCGCGATATGAGTGAGCAAGAAAAGTAACGACAAAGAAAAGACAGCAGATCTAAATAAAATCAGTCACTGCTTCAGATTGGTTCACTTTCCCATTGATCCATACCTTAGAATGCTAAGTGTTAAGTAAGACAGCATCATGTACGATTTTTGAGTCTTTGGTGTGACTTGACCTGGGATTAAACTCCGGTCTCCCTGGCCATTGGCGAAAACTCTACTGATGATGGCATAAAGAAGAAAATGACAATCCCCAAGCGCCATTAACTCTGTGTCTACAC
The DNA here is from genome assembly GCA_963585895.1 of Sepioteuthis lessoniana. Classification (NCBI taxonomy): domain Eukaryota; kingdom Metazoa; phylum Mollusca; class Cephalopoda; order Myopsida; family Loliginidae; genus Sepioteuthis; species Sepioteuthis lessoniana. The sequence goes on along the minus strand of OY757906.1, from coordinate 75,787,717 downwards.
TATCTAAATTTAGGTCCATATTTGTTCTAACGCTACAATTTAAAACCTTTTCTTTATTAATATAACAAACTATATATATATATACATATATAGCGGGGGGAAACAAATTTTCATACACATAGAATTTTTTAATTTTTTATATTTCCAACAAATGAATAAACATACTTTTCATATAATTAACTGTAATAGACACATAATAACTAAATATGTATAGAAAACAGAAAAAAATTGATTTAATAGAAATAAATCCCATTTATCCATTTTACGGGGTGAAAAAAGTATTTGTACAATACAAAAAAGAATACATAATCTTCCTCTAATATTTAGTAGAAAAGCCATTATTCATTTCTATTGAACCAACCTCTCCTTGTAGTTCGCAATTAAAGTTTCGTAAATTTTACTTGGTATTTTGTTCCATTCTTCTTCTCATATGGTTTTCAGATCTGGGATGTCTGTGAGAGCTTTCAATGGGATTTGAATTTTCTAATAACGCCACAGATTCTCGATTGGGTTTAGATCTAGGGACTGACTTGGCCATTTCAGGATATCTAAATTATTTTCAGCAAGTCATTTCCTTGTAGATTTGCAGTGTGCTTAGAATCATTATCTTGTTATAAGAATCAATCAGGAGGAAGTTCAAGATTTAAAAACAAAATCATTAAATTTGCTTCCAAAATATTTTGATATGCTGCGGCATTCATTCTACCATCTATAACAGATATGTTTCCAGTACCTTTTTGCAGAAAAACATCCCCAAACCATAACGCTTCCACCTCCAAATTTCACTGTTGGAACTGTGTTCTTTGGTTTGACGCCATCGTCATCTTTCTTCCATACACGATTTCTAAGATTACGTCTAAACAACTCAATTTTGGAATCGTCTGTCGATAATACTATTTCCCAATACGATTTTTCCTTATCCTTATGTTCAACCTAGTACCTCTGTGTCTTTTCAATGGCAGTGGAGAAGAGCGTGACTTCAGTTAATTCCTATGATTTTCATCGCTTATTGTCTCTTTAGTGACAGATTCCTGATGAAAGTAAATCACCCTGCAACTCTTGATAAGTAACCATTGGATTTTGTTTAATTTGATGCATTAATTTACTCGAAGATCTTGAAGAAATCTTCTGTGGAGCACCTGTTCTTTTCTAGTTTTCAACAGTTCTGCGTTTTTTATTCTTTGCAATTAATGAACTAATTGTAGCAAATTGAATACTTAGGTTGTCTGAGATTTTCCTATAACTTTTACCTTCCTTCCTGAGCTAAACAAGCAGTTCTTTTGGCAAATTTTTCAATTCTTTACCTCTTGCTATGAAGATAACATTCTTTCACCAATATCAGTTACAGAATGTTCTGTTTGTATTTTCAGGCTACAGATACCCACTGATAACATTATTGGAACATTCTTGAATATTCCACTTGAACAATCTAGAGTATTAAAGCAATTAAAAAGTTTTTAAATCTGAAATTTTCATTGTACGAATACTTTTTCCCCCATAAAAATGGAGAAATGGGATTTATTTTTATCTAATCATTTTTCTATTTTCTACGCATATTTATTTATCCTGCATCTGTGTACTGTTAATTATATGAAAAGTATATTTATTCATTAGTTGGAAATACAGAAAATTAAAAATTTGTATGTGTACGAATATTTATTTCCATCCATTGTATATATATATATATATATATATATATGTGTGTGTGTGTGTGTGTGTGTGTGTGTGTGTGTGTGTTGTGGAATTCGGCTTGATGGATTGCTCGCAGGTCTCGTAACGCGTATACTTCAATCTCTTTCTGTTGATGAGTAATCTGGCTCGGGGACAAGGTCTGTGTGTGTGTGTGTGTGTGTGTGTGTGTGTGTGTGTGTGTGTGTGTGTGTGTGTGTGTGTGTGTGTGTGTGTGTGTGTGTGTGCATCAGTCCCAAATCTTACTATTCTTCAAATCAAATATCCATTTCTGATATTTCCGATAAAGCTATCCTTATTAGGATATGCATCAATTTAATTTCCTATATTACCTTCCTTTTCTTGTTCCGTCCGATTTTATTCTGATGTAGAGGGAGAGACAGACAGAGAAAAATAGGCATGGCGTTTATATAGATGTATATAAAATGTTAACGAAACAGAAGTTTGATTTTATATCCTTTCTGAATTTTGTGAATTCGTTCCTGGTATTTTTCTCTATATTTCTATGATCAATTCCATGAATTCTGACATGTATCCGCCAGGAATAATACAATGAATTTATCTCTTAGATTATTCCATTTCTCCAAAACTGCTAAACATTCTACCGAAATATTAGCTATATCTTTTCATAAAAAACAAATTGCCATAACTTATGAGAAATAATGATTAATATGCACTAACCTTTGTACATTTTCATGTGTTTTTTTTTAATCCTTTAATTACATATTTACAGATAGCGATACACATGTAAACAGTCCATCATTTACAAATCAAAAGGTTTTGTACCTGTATATCAATATACATTTTATCGCATTAAACTTAGCACTGCAGTTTAAGCCGTTTACAGCTGATGCTATTAGCATGTAATGAAAGAGCTCAATGAAAAAATTTACACCGTTCTGAGATAATACCACAATTTTCTAGTTATTACACACAACCCAATAAGAACTTAGCCGCGTAAACACAAATTTGTTTGTTATCTCACCTAAAATGTAGGGATTCGAGCGAACAAAGTCAAAGTCCTGCACTTTTATTGTAGTTTCACTTTAACAAATAATTTTATTTTTGGTTACAGTTCTTCAATACCATAGAGTTCGATAATAAATAATACTTGATGATATTTATTCTAATCGTATTAGTTTCCATTGGAAATTATTTTAAAAAAATCGTTATCTTTGGTTTATAAAACCTTTTTATTAAAAAAAAAGGTAGGTAAAGTTGACGACCATAGTCGAAGTCGACCCGAAGGCTCCCTTTTCAGTAACTACTACACCAAGGTATAATGGAGGGCGCTATTCCATGGATTGTTCCACTTTACCCTAAATACGTACCTTATAATGTCGAGGGTTAAGCAAGAAGGTATCAAGTACCATTTTTTGAGTCTTTGCTATGGCTCGACCAGAGATTGAACCACGGTCTGCCGAGACATTGGTGAACACTCAACCCATTAGACCACGGAGCTACCGCTCATGTGAGAATAGACAAGCTTATATTGTCACTACCCTATCTCTTGCTAGAACTCACTTTTTTTAATCACATTGTTTCGACCGCCTTTTTTCTGATCTTCTTTGGTTTGCATTTACAAAACTTACTTAAAGCTATGATTAATTATAAATGATTGATATAATTAGTACTTGAAACAATAAAATTGCTGGCGAGAAAACTGAATTTGGTGTTGTGTAACACTAGGGTTGACATACCGCAAAACCAACTAATTAAACCAAACCAATTAATTACCATGGTTCATTTTTATTTATTTATTTATTTTTTGCTTTTAGCAGTGTATTTCGACTAAATCGTTTTTAAATTCTTTATTTCTATCTTTCATCCTTATTAGATAGAAATAATAGCAAAAATCAGTTCTTCTTGTAATTAATCCAAATTTATAGCTGAGCACTATCCCGAATTTTACTAATTCTTTTATTCTTTACAAATACTCACTTGAAAATCATATACAGTAAGCATTATGTTTGTTATCGAGTTACATCCAAAAATGAAGCATCTATAATTAACTGCAAATAAATAAATAGATTATTTGTTAGCAACCGTTAGAAATTGTAATAGTTGGGTCGAGCGCGAAATGCGACACAAGTGGCAAAGTGGATTGGAAATTGATTTGTTCTAAAGGCGGGAGCAATTTAGCGCTCTTGCGCTAACAGAAATTTCGCTATGGTTTACTGTTTTTTGCATCCATACAAGAATCAGATCATTGTAAGTCTTCATGTCTAATCTTAAAAGACAAACTTGTTGGTTAGAGTGTTATCATCTGGCAAATGATGACTGTTAGCAAATTCCAAATTGTTTCGAATTTCTAGATTGAAATCTAATTTGTTTTGCTGGTAGCTTCTACCTTCTCCTATCATTAACAATTCAACGAGGCTTTTTATTTTTTTTTTTGTTAACAATCTAAAAACTCCGGCATCGAATTCTCAGTGGCCGAGATTTTTGTAATCCGTAGAATAAAATAAAATATTGCCCCTTAGAAACATCTATTAAAGACAGGTTTCTTTCAAAATTAAAAAAAAAAAAAGAATAAAAAATCATTGTAACAATTCTTTGATTACCATGCATTAAGTCTTTATGGATTTAGCATAACAATTATCGTCGTAAGAAATGGAAGTGGTGACCTGAGTTCAAATCCTGGACATAACTGTTTACATGTCACATCATGCTAATGCCCTTGAGAAAGGCATTAATCCATATGATAAGGGTTCTTTAACCTTAGTTAGGCTATCAGTCTTGGAGAAGGAAAACTTAGAATTCAAAGCTTAAAGATTGACATTGTTTATGACAGATGGGTAAATATATACTTACTTGTACTTGCACTTGTATCGGCTTTCACCCTGGTCGGGTTGAACCGGCTTCCTCCCGAGCAAGTAATATGTTGCTCATTGAAGAAGGTACTTTGGAATTTTATTGAGGGAAGGGTCCCAAGTCCTACCCAGAAAGACGCCCTCTTTGCTGCAGATTTTCCATAAACTCATTGACAGAGCGACCCGAGGCCACCGGTTGCCGGAACAGACACCTCCTGAATGCAATTAGTCAGGTCCAGGATTTGAACTCGTGTCGCCGTGTTCATTTCCTATGACTATGACCATTACACCACGGACACCTCCTTTTTAACAGGTTTGAATTCAGAGTTTTCCTTCTCCTTGACTAGTTGCCTCACCATGGATGAAAAACCCAGTCTGTCCAACTATTTACCCATAGCTGGAGGGAGAATAATTGGATTCATACTTTTCCCAAGGGTATTAGTGTAATGTGAAATGCAATTAGTCTGGTTTGAACTCGTGTCGCCGTGTCCATTTCCTACGATAATAACCATTACACCACGGCCACCTCCAAAAATATATGCTTTACTATCTTTATTATCATATGTTATACTGGTATCCATCGATCTCGAGAGACCTGGATCTGTGCGAAAATCTTGGTTGAAAGGAAAACCAGTTGTTGCCCATATAACAGGTCTTCCTACTTATCGAATCAGGTATTACTCAAGTTCAGGGCAAGATTCCATACAATTTGGGATTTATGTCAACGTAGAGATCACTAGAATGAGGGTGACTGCAGCATCAATTTATCTTAGGGAGTCAAGGTCCTGGTTTCGCCACTCTATCGAAACAAATTACCCTGTCACGCTGGTAGGGAATGGTTGAATTCAGAATTTTCCTTCTCTCAGACCGATTGCCTTTCCAAGACGCATGTAGAAATTTTGTAATTATTCAGAAGGAAAATTTTGTGGAAGAAACATCGAAAAAAAAAAAAAAAAGAAATCATCAGTACAATTGAAAATTCATTTAATTTTGGCTGTTGAACTTCTTGTTATAAATCTAGAAACGCACTGTCAGAAATAATTGGTATGTGTGAATAGATTTGTGTTTTGGCGTGCGCATATTTATGCATACTTTAGAGAAAGGACACTAATCAATTTTAGCTGTTATTACACATTTGCTGCCAGGTGTGAAAACTCCATGGCTACAATAAAAGTAAATAGACACCTGTCTTATCAAACATGATCTTTTATTCTAAGGTGGAAGCAATTCAAGGATATTAGGGTAAGTCAAAAGTTTTACAATATTTGGGTAGGTTCTAGTTTGCAGCGCGTCTTTTTCTTGACCAAAGCGGTTCAAGCCGTAAAAAGTACAGACTGTAATTGGTAGTACCATGGTAGTATGTACGCAAATACGTTGTGCATTGCTTAATTCTATGTGTGATTTGTAAGCTTCCCAGAGGAACGTGAGTTTGAAGTAGAACATAAAGCCTTCCAAACAACCATAAGCATTTTAGGCGCAAAGGGTGAAGACACAATTGATCACAGTGATTTAACTAGTGCTCGACTGGTAAGAACATTGACGATCTAGCAAGGCTTGAAATGCCTAAAACCGTGGATTCTGAGATCGTGCTTCAAACTACAAAGGCAAATTTAGTAAGTAGCGCTCTAAGCAAAGACTAAAGAAGACAACGGAGTTCAGGTCCTGGTTTTGCCACTCCGTCGAGACATGTAATCCTACCACGCAGATAAGGGGATGAATTCAGTTTTCCTTCTCCTAGACTGGTTTCCCTACCATGACTTGATTGCCAAGTCTGTCCTTCCATTAACTTTATCGTTTGTATGTGAGAGTTGCTTATTACAGTTGCAATAGCCCTAAAACGATTTTCGGGACGATTTGGAAGGTGTGAAACTTTCAGGGATACGAAATAAGTAAATAAGCACCTGTGTTTAATTCTACAAATAGTAATTAAATCTACCAATTAGCGGGGGAAGAATAATTATGCCCCCAAGTAACATATGACAGGTAGCAGTGGGTTACATGGTATCAATAGCAAGGAACGATCTATGACGTAACTTAGACGATCCCCTATCTATGACCTGACTCAATAGTGCAAGTTACTCAAACAGAGGGTTTGAATTCACCTTAACCGGTTTGCCTACCTACAAGGCTAAAGAGCCTAGTCTTACTCACTATTCACTCATGGCTTGAGAAAAAAGAAATGGATCCATCTTTTTCACAAATGTATTAGCACAAAGTGAAACGTAAACAGCCTCTTCAAGTATTCGAACTCGACTCGAAGAGCCGATTTTCAAAGATGATAACCGTGGAGCTATGTGTGCCTCTCCATCAGTTACATCATCCCTGTCAACTGTTATCAAACGACTGTTATTGTATTGACTGTTATGGTATGGCTTCTGGATGTAGTCAACATCTGTGCAAAAAGTTAGTGTTCGAGTTCCAAAATTGAAATTCGAATGCTGATTTTCCAGACTCGATTAAAAATGCTAATTTTATAGAATTTTCTGAGTTTTCTACTTTTTCAAAAAGAAAAGAATAAAGATAAATCATCATCATTGTCAAAGCAAGCTGACTGCACGGATTACCTTGACTCTCTCCTGCCATCCATCCCCATCGGTTATCACTCTTGGCAAGTCCTCTAGACGGCATCTACTGTCTACATAAATTTGATGAATAAGTTTTGACTGGTTGGCCAAAACTGGTATGCCTATGATTTGTAGTCCATAGGAAAACGTTACTTATGATTTGGTCCCGAATTCATCAGCTGTGCCCAGAATGTCTCCCCACCACCACCAATTTTGGGTGTAAATGAAATTAGAGCTAAATGGCTGAACAAGTGCAGCTTTGCAGAGTGCTACGTCAAGAATTTGTCCAAAACAGCACGTAGCATTCTTGAATAGTTTCCATCTAATTTTTTTCTCTTGGCATTTCGCAAAACTCCAAGAGGTGCAACCATACAATAGTACTGACAGGGCTATATTTTCAGGATAAATAGCCAATGTTGATATATACATAAATATTATATTAACATTAATAAATAAAAAATCAGTTGCTTTGATTTGCAATGAAAAATTATGCACACCTTACGGGCGATTTATATTTTTGGCGCTATTTAACTGAAGAATAGTCTTTGACAATTACGGATAACTGCTTTCTATATATTTTATACTTATGTATTTAGATTGCGCGAAAGTTTCCCACGAAAGTCTATTTTACCATTCAGTTCCTAGATTTTAAAAAATGCGGTGGAAAATTTGGGTTTGATCTTTTTGTTTGATGGCATATCAACATTCATGGGTTATCAAATACCAAAGAAGAACAGCAGAGATACTATTTAACCCATAGTTAGGAATATAAGGGGGTTCATACCTTTCCCAAGGGTATAAATCCGAAAATGAACGCAAATAGAGTTAAAACTCGCATATAACGAATTTTCAGTCCAGTATGTTAGCTACTGCGCTAATGGGGACTTTCCCATGAGAAATTTTACACAAACCAAAACAAAGGGAAATTTTACACAAACCCAATGTATGTATCTCTCTAATTTTTACAATGAAATTAACATGAATAATTTATCTTATAGAACATTAATCCAGATGTGTGTCTTCAGCCGTTATCGCTGCACACGGAAACACATGCGTACACACAGACACACAAACAATAAAAAAAAAATATCACCAAAAAAAGCCACACACTTCTGCAACAGTTATATTTGTAGTTCAGGTTATAAATTAAAAGTGAAGATTTTCATTTTGATGAAATGTGAAAATTGCTACGATTAATATACGAGGTGTCTTCAATAAGTTTCCAGACTTTTTTTGTACAGGCATTTAAAATTGTCGTAGACTCTTGAAAATTCACTTTGTTATTGCTATACATCTTATGAGATGACTGACCAATTTTTATGATTTCAAGTTAAATGAACAGCAACAGCAGGAATTGGAATACACCCTACTAAAGCCTTATTGTCACAGCAGGTGAATTTCAAAAATCCAATTTGGACGTGATGACACTTTTGAAGAACGATACGCAATAAAATTCTGTTTTAAAATTGGAAAAAATGCCACGGAAACGTATGGTATGCTTCAGACTGCTTTTTGACCATCTTGCATGAATCGAGCATCAGTTTTTGAGTTGCATAAGAGATTCAAGGAAGGCGGGAAGTCTGTGAGGGATGATGAGAGGTGTGGGAGGAGTAAGGAAGTCAGAACACCAGAGTTGATTGGCCAAATAAAGAATTTCATGGATAAGGACCGTCGTGTATCTATAGAGACAATGAGTGCTCAGTTTGATGTCAGTGTGGGAACTGTACACACAATTATTCGCAAAGAACTGAAGATGCGGAAGTTTTGCGCGAAGTTTGTCCCAAGGGTGCTCAGAGAAGATCAGAAAGAAAGACGTTGTCATGACAGCAGGGAGATGGTCGTGCTGATCAATTCAGATCCCTCAGTTCTTGATGCTCTGGTGACCTGCGATGAAAGCTGGATCAACTGATATGACCCAGAGACCAAGAGACAGAGTTTCCAGTAGAAGCATGCTGGCTCTCTCAGACCCAAGAAGGCCAGACAGAGCAAATCCACCCACAAAATTTTGACGATCCCTTTTTTGGATAGCACTGGCATGAACTACATGCACTGGGTTTCCACTGGACAGATCGGGTCAGTGGCATTTCCACCAGGACAATGCACCAGTCCACATTTCCATCTTGTCACAGACTATTTGACCGAGATGGGCATCATGACAGTTGCTCACCCTCTCAATAGTCCAGACCTTGGTCCCTGTGACTTTTGGTTATTCCCTAAGCACAAGGAAAAACTTAGAGGCTGTCGTTATGAGACAGTTGAGGAGATGAAAAAGGCTGTGACGAAGGTCATTGACACGCTCACACAAGAGGACTTCCATGGGGCCTTCCAGAAGTTGTTGGAACGGTACAACAAGTACACTGCAGCCAGAGGAGATTACATCGAAGGGGACTAGAGTTTCATGTATGTACTATCAATAAAAGTGCCCATACGAAAAAAGTCTGGAAACTTATTTAAAGTAAAGTGAAGTTGGCGACCGAAGTCAAGGACGACCCGAAGGCTTCCTTTTCAATAACTGGTGTCGGAGAGAGCGCCACTCCTATCCCTAGATTGCTCCACTCTACCCCTGATAGTTACCAAATAATTCTGAGTGTTAAACAAGGAGGTATTCAGAACTATTTTTGAGTCTTTGGTATGACTCGATCTGAGAGAGGACCCCGGTCTCCGAGGTCATTGGCAAACACTCTACCCATTAGGTCAATGGGGCGATCATATATGTGTATGTATGTGTGTGCGTTCGAAATTTGAAACTCTGATTCGTAAGTTTTTTTATCACGTTTTCATCATAATCCTGAAATTATTTTGATTTAGCTTTGCATTTTCGTTTGAACATCACTATAAAAAAAACAACGAAAAACAATGGATTAAAAACGTTTTTTGCGTAAAATTTTTATCACACACACACACACACACACACACATATATATATATATATATATATATATATATATATATATATATATGAGGAAATTGGTTGGTTTTGGTTTCGTTTCATGGTATATCAACTATTGTAGGTCATTTGAAACCAAATCCTTTTTAAACATATATCGTTTATGGTTGTTTGGGTTTTATGGCATATCATCCTTTGGAGGTTATTTAACACCAAATCCATTTTTATGAAAATAGATCTATTTCAAACAATTCAGTACGCAGTTAAAATGTAAGTACAGTTTAATTGTGAAAAACATTTCTATTTCAAGCTATTCAGTTTAGTCAAGCAGTTCTAATTCAGCTAATTCAAATTAGTATAAGTACAGATTTTGTTTACACACAGTTAAATGTCAAAACAGTTCTATATTAAACAATTCAGTTTAGTGTAAGTACAGTTTCAATCTCAAAAAACAGTTCCATTTCAAATAATTCAGTTTAGCATAAGCACGCAATCTAAATGTAAGTACGGTTTGATTGTCAAAAATATTTCTATTTCAAACTATTCTGTTTAGTCAAACAATTCAGTTGAGCATAAGTATGCCGTTAGTTCTATTTAACCTATTGATAGGGCCCTATCTGGTGCTACTACGCCGGTCCAGAGTGGACCTTGGAACAATGGCAATGAAGGGGTGCTCCGCATTCCCCAAAGCCCCAGCATCACTGAAACCTCACCATCAGATTGTTTAGTGTCATAACTAGGACATTCATTGGGAGGCGAGGTCTTACCCCTCTGCAGAGGTGCAGTCGGCGTATTCTACAGTCCCAGCCGACTGGTAATTTAAACATATATTAAATATATGATATTTAAACACATTTTGTAAATAATATTTTTAATCAAGCCGGAGTTCATTTCAGTTAAATGGTTTGACTTAATTTCAAACAATTCATTTTAGCATAAGTACGCAGGTTTTTTTTCTTTTTTTGTTAATACAGTCATTTGTTTAACTACAGTTTTTCGTTTACACATAGTTAAATGTAAAACAGTTCTATTTCAAATAATTCAATGTAACATAAGTTCTGTTTAAATGTCAACAGTTCTATTTCAAACAATTCAATTTAGCTTAAGTACAATTTTTTGTTTACACATAGTTAAATGTAAAAACAACTCTATTTCAATTTATCGTAAGTACACAGTTTAAAAATCAAACATTGCTATTTGACCCATAAATAGGAACCTATCAGGCGATGGCAATGAAGGGGTACTCTACATTCCCCAAAGCTCCATTACTGGAGCCTCGCCATCAGATTGTTTATTGTCATATCAAAGACGCTTGTTGGGAAAGATGTTACCTCTCTGCAGAGAGGCAGTCGGTGTATTCTATAGCCCCAGCCGACTGGACGCATATGAGGAGAGAGAGACAGAAAGTATTTCTGCATGAATAAATGTATATACTAGTACATATAAGTATAGTTGGCGACTTTAGTCGAGAGTGACCTGTAGGCTCCCTTTTCAATAACTACCACACCGAGATGTAGGGGAGGGCACTAATCAATTCCCTGGATTGCTCCATTTTACCCTTGATCCTTACCTTATAATGCTGAGTGTTAAGCAAGGCGGGATCAAGTACCATTTTTTGAGTCGTTGGTATGAGACGACCTGGGATTGAACCCCGGGTTCACAGATCATTGGCGAACACTCTACTTATTAGACCAATAGCCCGATCCAAACTTCATGTGGAGAGGTTAGAAATTTATGTTCACAACTAATTACTGTATTTTCTTTGTTTTAGATGATGCGTTTTCTTCCCTGATATATCTGGAAAGTTTACTTTGCATCCAGCACGCAGACGGCAGGACTTAGAATACGTTGACTGCAAACACTGCCGAAGAGTAATCTCCCCCAGCCCATTCTGCCAAAAAAAAATAGAGTTCTAGGTATAACACTAAACTAGATCCGGTGATGAGGCTCCAGTCCTGGAGCTCTGAGAATCTTGGAGTACTTCTTTATAACCATTACTCTCAGGACCACTCTAAGCCAAAGTAGTAGTACCTGCTACTGTCCCATTTTTTTAGTATTCTTTTTTTTAAATTGTTTTGTATAGGATTAATTGAAACTGTTGGCAAACACATTATTATTATTAATCAGGAATCATCATGTCACGCTGCCAGTACGGATCTCCCTAACCCTCTGTTGCCACCCGTCCATCGCTCCCGGAAGGTCTTTAAGGCTATAGCCTGTATCGGCACAGAGCTGTTGTATATAGATTCTTGCTGGTCGTCCTGCCTTTGCTCGTCAATGTGAAGGGGTCCACAGGAGTGTATCGCTTATGAGTTCGTCTTTACTTCTCCAGCAGTATCCCGCATGTCAGGTTCGTCTAACTTTGATAGTTTTCGTGATGGGTAGTAGGTGGCCATACAGCTGCTGTTTTGTGGGGTGTTGCCTCCTGGACTTATTCAATACAGCTCGCAGGCCGTCAAGCTTTTTAAAAATTGTATAATTACTTGAGAAAAAAAGGAGTTCCGCATTAAAGAACCCAGGATTGGTTGTCATGCCGTCAGACTAACGGACACACACACATTTATTGTACTTACTTTTAGGTTGTCTTTATTATATTATTTGGTTTATTTGTTTCTTATTTTATTTATATCACGTGCGCAGACATGCACGCACGCGCACACACATACACACATTACCGTGTACATGACTTTAGGTAATTTACAAAGCTCTTTGCTTCGATGTGGCCCAAGGCCGATGGAAAGGGGCACCCAATGACACTCGAACTCACTCGTGTAGGTTCGCTAGTCTAGCTTGCTAACCGTTACACCACCAGAAGTGCCCCACCGTGTACATGACTTTAGCTTCAAATATCATTCTTACTATACTTATAATTATCCGTTGATAGATAGATAGATAGATAGATATGAACTGATTGAAAAAGAAAGAAAGAAAGAAAGAAAGAAAGAAAAGTACGTAGGAAGAAGAAAGTGGAGAAAGATGATGTTGGACGGAAATTGAAGATGAGTAGAAAAAAAAAACATGTGACACAGAAAAAGGTTGAACAGTAGAAAGTTATAAAGAATGGAAAGAGTAAAGACGTAAAAGAGAAAGGGAGGTGGGAACAGGGGTAAATTAATTATTGTTGTTTATCTCGTAAATTTAATTCTGTTTTTCTAACCCTAACCCTGCCGAGAATTTGTTTTTCTAAAGGGCCAACCACGATTTAAAGGTTCTTCTAAAATACAATATTCTTGTCGACACATTTGTCGGTTTCTACTCTGAAAGACGTTAACAGTCTAAGAATAGCGATGAAGAGTCCAGAAAAAATAAATAGATAAGAAAAAAGGCACTTACAACAATATTGAGAAATTAAATTAGTCAGCTTCGTAGCAGTCATATAGAGGAAGGGAGATAACTTCAGTTCGCTTATTCGTGACAATGAATTGAAATCTGTCTCATGTTTAAATTCCAGCCGCTACAACCAACACCATCGACCCACCAAACTGTATCGTCGCGAAGGTGTCGTAGATAATGCGAGTAACAAATAAAATTTCTATAAAGGTAAAATAAAAAAGAAATCTAATCGTTTATAGAAGAGGATCTCAATTTCATTTTACCAAAAAATTAAACAGAATATGAAAAAAGACATTAAATTTTTTTAAATTCTCACAATCACTGAAATTTTCTTTTTAATATTCATAAACAGGTTTATCTTTTTATTAATACTTCATTTATTAATATGTTTTAGTTGTTTGTTTGTTTGTTTGTTTTGCTTTATTTTTGTTATTTTTTATTTTGTATATTCATTTATCTTTTTTTGTGCTAACTTTTTTTCGCCCATATTACCCCAGTTTAATTAAAAGTTGTTCAGATTGTTCTGAGATAATAAACATGGTTTTATTTATCTCTTCTGTTAATGCTTGTACCAATACACACACACACACACACACACACACACACACACACACACACATATATATATATATATATATATAAGTTAGCGACCATAGTCGAGGGTGACCCGAAGGCTCCCTTTTCGATAGCTACTACACCAAGGTGTAGGGGAGGGCGCTACTCCATTCCCAGGATTGCTCCACCTTACCCTTGAACCGTACCTTATAATGCTGAGTGTTAAGCAAGGTGGTATCAAGTACCATTTTTAAAGTCTTTGGTATGACTCGACCATTGGCGAACACTCTAACCGCTGGGCCAATATATATATAACACAACAATAGCACTAACCAACTAACATCTTCCGATTTAATGAAGATTCTCACAAATAATACAATAATTATATATAAAAACAATAACAAAATATGATTACAAATCCTAGAAGCAATATGCATAAAAAATTTCCAAAAAAACAAATATAAATAAAATAGCACTGAACACTGGCACCAACATATTAAATATTTTATTATCTAAAAATCATTAAATCTATTAGTAAACGTTTTTTCGACCGAACCTTTTAAAACAAAATGCTGAAAACGTTCCAACCGACAATTTCAAAACAAAACGCTACATATAATTAAAACAGTAAAAACTCAAAACTTCTCTACCACTGATGACGACCAATTGTATGGTCGAAAGCGCTTGGGCAGAAGATATGGGACAATTCTTTTACAATCTAGATTCCGACACCAGAAAAATAACAAAGAGACTTGGAAAAATAAAATCAAAAATAATAAACAGTGTTCCATCGTCTTTAAGAAAACTTGAATAATAACTTGTTGCCTAAATATACACTTCAATATATATATATATATATATATATATATATATATATATATATATATATGAAGAAAGTAGAAAAAACAGTATAATCCAAATTAGAGGAATTTATTTTGATGTAAAGCCAACGTTAAACGTTTCGGTTTTAATAACCTTCATCAGGACTTTGATATCATGAGATATGTTGTTCACACAAGATTGATGCTTGTCGAGATAACGGGAGCAAAGAAAGTGTATATAACGAAAGATTCATAAACGTACATTTAACGTACTTAATTTGAAAGTATGTGTTTGGCATGTGGAAGGATGTTTGAAAAATGTTGGATTTTTAAGAGATCAGAAAAATCCTCCAATTTTTTCTACTTTCATCATATATATAGTCAACCACAGACAGGCTGTTTCGTTGTGTCACAACTCTTCAATGTGGCTAGACACGTAGGACGCTTGTAGCTGGAATCGAAACCCGCCCAACTTTACGTTAGACTTAGTATCATACCGCTCAGCTATATATATATACATATAAGTTCATGCACAAAAATGCACAGATAGATAGATAGAAAGATAGATAGATAGAAAAAAACTCGTATCACAGTTGTTTCGTATATACGTCGCTGTTTACTAGGAAATATACCTGTTCCATAATAGTTGTTACATTTCCTTATAAATTTCATACACTAAATGTAATAACTATTATGGGAGTGAGATTGTGAAAAAATTGCTTTTTATGAGATTAATAAAGTACAACCTTCTTACTAATTTGCTTTCTTGCGCATTTTTCAATCAAAACCAGTATCTGACATACGGTATTTTCCGGTATAAAGGACATATTCTAATTTTGCAGCTAAATAAATTTTGGATAATTTTCGAAAGCCCAGCTTAGCAGCCACCTGTTAAAATTCGTATATCTCAAGTTTAACCTCAAAGCTTGAACTGAACCCAGGTTGACTTTAGAGGTCAGATTTTCAAAACAAAAAGAAGGCTGCAAATATGGCAATTATAAGATACTAGATGAAAAGTTTAATTACAAAAACATGTTTAAAAATTGAACATAGTACGGAAAATTTGATGTATTCTCCTCCCTATTTGTCATATATTCAAAACCGTTGTTTAAAGGACAAGTCAAATAGTAGTCCAGAATTTTCGGTCTTTAATGGCAAAGAGACGATGATGTTAGATAGGTTTGATTTGGTTTCTTTTTTTATGGCATATCAACCTTCGGAGGTTATTTAATCCCAAAGTCATTTTTCCAGAACTGTAGTGGTACTATTTAATCCATAGCTGGGAGGATAAGGGGTGGGGGTATTTGGCCGAAAGCAAACATAATAACGCGACTGGAGCTTGAACTCGCCTTCAACAATTTTGCTGTCCAGCGCTTTAACCATGACACCACGAAGAAATTTCCGATGTTAGATGGATAAAAGCACACAGAAAACGTATTTCATCAGACTTTCCCATCGCTTTTTATATAGCATATCAGGACCTTTATTATTTTTTAATTGTTATAATCTTTCTAAACAAAAGCTTTTTCTCTTGACGATGACCCAAAGTTGAAACAAGTTGAGAACAACCAAACAATAACATATAAGTAATGTTTGTCTTATCACTTTTGTACACCTTATATCTATTTATCTATGATCCGAGGAAAATAGTCTAGTCTGTTATGTGGTGATCCAAGGTGAATTGGAAACTCCAGTTGAGTGTTCACTGTCAACGGCTTTCGAATATATTATTAATTTCAGATTAAAAATAAATTGAAACTCACATGCTGAACGAAAACATTCTTTAAATATATCTAACGGAAAAAATCAATTCAGTGGTTCCATTATAAATTTATTTCAGGTCTAATGACTTTCATCAGATGGAGTTTTATACATTTGTGCCAAGAATATGATGTAGTCATCCTCACCTAGTTTCCGACTAGAGGAGAAAAAAGTTGTTTTTTTTTCGTAGAAAATATCTTTATATGTTAATATTTAAGTATTCCTCTTTTTTATTTTATATAAAAGAATTCGTTATATAAAAAACTAAAAAAAAAATCGCAATTTATTTATAGGTAACGAATTCTTTAAAAGAATATATATATATATATATATATATATATATATATATATATATATATATATATATATATCCGAGAAGTTCGTAGGTTGACCAAGATACTCTCAATGGAATGTAACCGAATGTGGTTTATTTTTCCGTATTGTCACTCTTGTGACCTAGACACTTTTTCTATCGGTGTTTCAGTGCTTGGATCCTATGGGTAAAAAAATGTCATCTACAACAAATATGATATCATGCCATGAACGTTTTAGCCCATCCTCATATATATATATATATACGAAGAAGTTTTTTTCTAAATACAGTTTTATAGTTTCTTGTATATATATTTTCTTGTATATCATATTTCTTTTATATATATTTTTAAAATGTTTCTTTGATAAAAGTTTATAACAAACTATATATGAGTTAAATGTTTCCGCAGTTGAATGGTTTTAGGTATAGTAAATGATAGAATAGTTCTGTTTGACCTATGGATGGGACCTTAAGAGGGACTACCAACCCGAATCAGAGAGGACCTGAGAATAATAGCAATAAAGGCGTATTCCCATTACTCAACGATCCCGGACAGGAGCCTCAACATCAGATGGCTTAGTGTCATACCGAGGACCCTCGTTGTAGGGGGCTTGGTGTTACCCTTCAACAGCAGTGCAGCCGACTCTGAGTTAGAATGGAACTAAGAGTACTCGATATGAAAGGGTTGTCCACATTCCCAAAACTGCAGAACCGGAGTCTCACCATCAGATGGTTTAGCGTCATACCTTGGACACTCGATAGTAGTGAGGGGACCGCTACTCTCTGCAAAGGCTTAGTCGGAAGGATAAAATCATCTCGTAGGTTTACATATATATATATATATATATATATCCTGTTTATAAATATATATCTTGTGTATATGTAATTATATATTTAAAAAAAATTCTTTGATAGATTTAAACCGACATTAAACAGAGGTCAACTTCACGCACACACACACACACACACACACACACACACACATGCGTACGCGCTAACACAACCATACTTTAAGTACACACAAACGCAAACCTTTACACACTGAGACTCTCTTACATTTAACTCAGGAAAAAAGAGAGAGAAAGAAAAAAAAAACAATAACCCTGAACATATGTGTGAGGACGGGAGCGGTGTCCATGTTTATATATACATGTATACAAATGTATACACACTTGAATATACACACCCCAGAGTACATTCTTGTAAATATATACGAAAAAAGGACATCTGCAGAGGCCAAAGGTTTTCCCGGACGATTAACTCTAACGCGACATTCCCAAGACTCAGATCCTGAAATTAAATGATTCACAAACTTATGATAACACTCTTCTCTAAGAAGAAAAAAGATAACTAAAAGAAAATAGAATAAAAAGAAAACAGAAAAAAGACACCCATAACAATTATTTGTCTCCTGAAGAAGATCCTAAAGTCTGGAACACATGTAGAGCAATAAATGTATGAAATAAAAACCTAAAGTAACACCTTCAAATTTATTTGCGGACCTAATCATTCTAGAATATTTAATTTTCTCTCGTTCAGCCAACACACACACACACACATATATATATATATATATATAATTAACTTAAATCGCGAGTCGTAAATCTTCTACTAAAGTTTCACCTTATCGGATCATCAGGAAGTCTAACCCCGACTGGTGGGGGTTTTTTTCTTTTTTTTTCTGGTACTGTGAATGCTGGTAGATATTAGATTAGTATATATATATATATATATATATACGAATGGTTTAAGAAACCAAAACGTTTAACATTGGCAACTGATTCAAACAATAAATAAAATAATCTTCTGAAAACCTTTAGGATAATATATGATGAATCTTATATATATATATATATATATATAAACTCATCAAACTACAGAATAATGAGAAATTCGGCTGTTATTATATTAAGTATCTATATATACTCTACTGATGATATAGAAATAAAATTTGACGCTAAATTTGATAAACAAAATTCCATTTATTTAAAATAGGATGACATTTGTGAATTTTACTTGCAGAATATATCTAGCAGATGTTTATACATGCGTATACAATATATATATATATATATATATATATATAATTGTGCTGATGCGAAAAAAAAACAGATTGTACGATTTACAAATTCCACAAACGTAGGAAAAGGGAAGTTTTTTTATTTGTTTCCCAAATAAACTTCTTTTATATGCTAATTTCCGTATTGATGAGGGGTCTTTTTAATCAATAAAATGTATTTTATCCTAACCCACTTTGCCAATGCTATCCTGAAGAGCCGTTTAGGTGAAACCGAGGTAGACTCGCTCTTGGCCAGGTAGGAATTATTTTCATTATATATATATATATATATATGTGTGTGTGTGTGTGTGTGTGTGTGTGTGTGTGTGTGTGATTAAATAAACAGAAACACCGTGTTTGCCTATTCTGTTTTTAATCCGTTCAAATCTTCACATGAGTCATTTGACCTTTAGATAGCTTGAGTTTAGGAACACGCCGTATTTTTTACAAGTACTTTCGGCTCAACTGGAACCCTCTTCAGGGGAACGAATAATGAAATGACGAGTCATATAGATTTATATAAAGAGTAGGGAGAAGAATAAGTGGGAGAGGAATTTATGAAAAAAATAATTTTACTTGAAGAAAATGGAAGAGTTGTCGGGAAAAGTACTACAAGCATTTTAGAATGTTACTGCTATATTCGAAGTTAATAAGAAAGCGTAAGAAAAATACACAAATATTTATGTGGAGATCTTCAAGAATTTTGTACTTTTGTTCATTTCTATGTTTAACATGGAGGTGTTTTCACTTATAATTTTTCTGTATTTAGAGGAAGAGCACGAATGTGATGAGGAATGAAATCAGTATCAGATAGGTGAAACGTAAAACATCTCGAAAGATTTGTTGTTGTTAAGTCTACGTAGGTACTCAGTATATTGAAGAAACATTCTCCTAGCAGACCTTTAAACTCGTGCACAAGATTGTAGTCAGCCACCTAGTCGAGAGAGAGAAATTATCATAGATGACAAGGTTTGTTATATTGAATTTAGGATAATATATGATGAATCTTATTTAATGTTAGAGTTCGGTAGGAGAAATGCTATTATGTATTAGATTTTTAGCGCTGTTGGCTAACCAGCAAGGATTTAGATAAATCAGCTCTGTTCGGACCCCGGATGCAGTTTTGAAGACTTACAACAAGTAATGGCTACTAGTGACGGATGGCAAGAGAGAGACAATGAAATCCATGCAATCAGTATGACTTGATGATGATGATGATGATGATGATAATGATGATCACGATACATTTACCTAATCTTCACGCTAAAACCAGGTTCAACTCTAGATGGTTATTTAAAGTTGTGAATCTTTATGGGTTACCTTAAGCACTAGGGATTGATTCTGGCCTTGCCACCTTGTAGCGCTATTGGGTAGATGCCACCTGACTTATGGGTCGTCATCTGAAGCTAATCCAGATAATTTATCTTGTTCACGGATGACTGGATATTTTACCAGTCAAATGTAAAAATATCCTATTTGTTTTCATTTATTTGATGAGAACAATTCATCAAACAAATCATTATTTATCTAATCTTATTTTTAGTTTGATATTTAGAAAATACTGAATATGAATAAGAAATTATAGAACAACATATATTTTAAAAATCATTTTATGAGCACAGCCTAATTGAAAAGTTGTTTTAATATAGCCATCACTTTTTCAAGTATAAACTATTACCATATGAGAATTAAAACTAAAATAATATTGTTTCAAAGAGACTGAACGAAGTCTAAATCATTGAATTAAAAAATTCGATTTCTGATTCTATGAATGATTAATTAGCCCAAGACGCATTTACCTTCAAAAATATTGATAATGCTTGTTCGATAAAAAAAGTTTTGATAAATATTGTCTTGCCAGATCGATTTGTTGTTAAACCGTCAAGTAATCATTTAAGTTTTCAATTCTTTTCCTTCTTTCAATACTCTTATGGTTTCCTATTTAAAAATGGCTCAATCGATTTTGATTAAATTTGGAACAACAGGAATTATTAATACACAAATTTTGATGAACGAACTAAAAAGTTAATTTTGAATTGTCCCAAAATAAATATGAAGATTTCACATTTAAGGACGTGTGGATGGTGCATCAGTTACGTTGAAGGAAATGGACTTGACGAACCAAGTTAAAATCCTCAACAAGGCAGTTTGCATTTCGCTTATGCCCTTGAAAATGAATTAATTTTTTGTTCTCCGAATAGGGGTAAATATTAGGGTAGACTGACCTTTTAGCCTTAGTTTAGCAATCTATCTAGAAGGAAAACTCTAAAATTCAAACAAGCTGTACAACGCTTGAAAATTGACCTTGTATCACATACTTTCGGTGACAATAGGTATTTACTCGACCCTTCTGCACGAGTGGGATGTGACACACGGTCATTTTTAAGTGACGTTTTTATTCTGAATTTTCCTTCTCCTAGACTGGTTGCCTTACGACGATAACCGTTACACCACGAGTGAGCGTAGTAGGGTAGTCTGTCTCTCTAGTTTTGTCGGTAGGGAAATCGGTTTAAAACAGACGACTCAAACACGCGGTTCACAAACTGGAATGAGGTAGAACAATTTTTCCGAAACTACGTAATTTGTTCTTCGCCCTTAACAATGTTTATATCATGAGAATATATTTTAGTCGCTTTCGTTAAACATCAAAAGCTGAAAAGCAGACATAATCCGATTTTATATACATTTACAAAAAACATTCGTAATATGAACGTTAGTGAAATATTCAGCAGCTTGTTGCAGATTGGTGATTGAGATAATATAAAATTAACCCACACAACAAAACATAACGATTTTCTTTTGTTTTAATACGTGAAAATCGATAGATTTGACAACTTGTATTGGCTTGAAGAAGGTGTACCTGAGATAACAGAAATTAACATATTCAACAGCACACGGGGAAATTTATTTTGTTTCGCTTGTGAGTCTCGCTTAATGTTCGTTTTCTTTTGCTTTGTTCGTCCAGTTAAGAAAAACTAAGTCTGACGGTTAGTCTCTAGTTGAACTGTATTCAGTCTTTCAGTTCTTTTTCTTCTCCCAATCCCAGAGGGTCGTGTCACTCAGCATTTATAGTGAATGGGATAATCTCATTATCAAAAGACAGAGCGATAAAAATATTAGATTCGTAAGGAGGTAGTCCTCTTTACAATTTCATAACGTAAAAATAAATAGATTTGTCATCTCATACTGTCATGGGGATGGTGAACCAGAGATGACGAAAAATTTTCTCCCTAAACTTTTTGTACTAATTTACACATGCCACTTACTATCATATGCGGATTCATTTTGATGGGGAAAAAGAAATAGCAGCTTCTCAGGTGTATTGGAGAAGAGCATTTTAACAGGTGGAAATCACGCCTCTCTACCTTTCCTCTCTCTTTGGTTCACTTTGCCTCTTTCCCAGAACGTGATGACGCTTTCGCATGCTTGAGTTTCAGACCAATGGTATAGAAGAAGAAGAAAAAGCTAAAAATTTCAAAATCAGATGGCGGGAAACCACAACACCATAACTTCTGTGTCACAAAAAGGTTATGGGATCAGCATTTCGTATTTTCTGCTGAACATTTGCTTTCTACAAGTTTTTGTTTATATGACTATTTCTTTTGCAAGGTCTAAAATAACATATTCCTTTGACGGAAAAATGTTAACACATTTTTCTCATAAAGAAAAAAGTCCTCGACATAAAACTATCAGTTTCCTCATTATTTAAACGATATACAGAAATGTAATTACTAAAATGTGGCGAAGAGAATAAAATAAAATTGAGCATCAGTAAATCTAGACAACATAAAGAGAATTAAAATTGACTTGTGTTAAGCTAATTCTTGCCCAAGACCAATTTTAGAAAACCTATACGGCTTTCAATCACACAAACTTGTAAAAGCCGAGAGCAGTATGTGAGCTATCCCATGAGTGGACAAGGGAATCATCAATCTTTTAAATAAAAAGAAAATATTAAATTCATTTCTATGCATTATAAAAGGTGTTAAAGATTACAGTTAGTTGGGAATATTAAAGAAATCAGGATCTCTGATAAAATAATAGCGATAATTCTTCCCAGTTGTAGCCGTGTCAATACTACTGAATGGCTGCACCATCTGGACTTTAAAAAAGCGCAGGGATAAAAAGCTAGACGGGAGCTACACAATGATTCTGCGTGCCATTTTGAATAAAGTTTAGAAAAAGTAACTCACAAAATAGGAGCTTCACGGACACTTGCCTCCCATCTCACAAACCATCCAAATAAGGCAAACAAGACATGTTGGACACTGCTCGAAAAGCAGGGACGAACTCATAAATGAAATTCTCCCGCGGGCTTCCCTATATAAACACACCAATACTGACCGATCAGCAGATACCTATTTTCATCAACTCGGTGCGGTCATTAGATGCTGTCTGGAGAATCTGCCAAGAGCGATGGACGATAGAGACGGATGGCGAGAGAGAGTCAACAAAATCTGTGCTATCAGCACGACTTATTAATAATGGCTTTACTAGAAAGAAAAATGAGAGGTGATCTAATTGAAACTTTCAAAATAATTAATTGATTTTCTAATGATAGAAAATTTGTTTCTTTTCTTTTTTTCAATATTTCTTCCTGAACTGGAAATTTACTGTCTATACAGATTTCAAAAAGCTCTCTACTAACTAATTGTATTTTTTTTTCTTTTCTTTTCTTTTTTTTTTTTTTTTTTTTTTTTCCTAACAGAGTTATATATTTTTGGAACGAATTGCCTAACCAGATAAAAAAAAGACGACAATAGTGTAAAAAATTTAAGATTAAGTTGGATGATTTAAAAAAGAATAGTAAGGAAAAGAGCTTAAGAGGACAAGTTAGGGAATTATTGGATGAATTACATCACAGAATTTGATTTGTATCTTGATTCTGTGTTAATATTTTTATCATTAAGGGTTTTCGGACCACTGTCTTCATCTTTATTGTTATTTCCACAACATTTCGGCCGATATGTCCTCCGGCCTTCTTCAGGTGTTTGTCAAACTCGAGAACTTTCACGGAACTTCCAACTACGTCCTTTATTGAATCCACGGGCGTCGCCTGTTCTGATTCCGTTAGCCATAACCGGGCACAATTGTTAAGTATTCCTGTATTGTTACTCGCCTGCAGTCAGAATTGAATTTGCAACCTCCAGATGATTGTCTCCTTAGAAGCTTAGGGAACCAACGCCTATAACCGTTACGCTTTGTGTTAATATTATATATGTGCAAAGATTCTCTCCTTTTTCTTTCTGTAAGGTCGATGTAAGATGTTAAAAGGGGAGATAACCAAGGAAGCATAACAAAATAATTACTAATCCACTTAGATATTAAAAAGCCTAAGTGGATGCGCGTGACGAAACGATTATCGCCTTAGAAGTGGACATGGCGACCGGAGTTTAAATCCTCTATGGAACTGTTTGCGTTTCACTTCACGCAAATGCCCTTGGGAAAGGCATGAAATCTTTCTACCCCCCACCACCACTAACTTCGGGTAGATATAACGGTAGATTGGGTTCTTTGCCCTTTGTATGAAAACCCTTAACAAGTTGATCTTGAGTCGTATCCTGCACGTGCAGAAAGGTTTGGCACCCGTATAAAAAGTACGGAGCTAAACTAGCAGGCTGTTGTTAGTGAGTCTAATTCTCACTCGGAGCCTTATACGTCTGTCCTTGTGCTAAGCCAAGCTGAACTTAGTAAACTACTGCTCATGCATAAAACGATATGGCTTAAGATATGTAATACTTTTCATAAGTATTTCATAAAAACAAGTAAAAGTACTGAAATTATCACGCACGAAAATTTTTAGAATTATCGGGTGACTGAGGGATCCAAATTAAGTTATTAGTTTGGTAACTCTTCAAGAACAATGTGACTTCGCCTTTTCAATTTTCTTAATCCATTCTGAACAAGATTTTAGAAAATAACTTAATGCAATTCTTATTCGGGTGATTGCAATAAAATTTGCCTCTTCAAGCGTAATGTTCCTATTTTAAATTCTCAAAAACCAAAAACGTTTTACTTATTATAAACTCCTTGCTTTTATCTAAGGGGTTTCAGCCAGTACAACAATCCAGAGACAAAAGTGACAAGGATTTCCAAAAAAGAAAAAGCAAAAAGCTCTTTTCATAAACTTATAATAATTTGTCAACAACAGTGCTGAAGAAATTGCAACCTTCTAAACCACCAAGGGCGTTCTACCAAGGCCTTATCAAAAAAGCAATTTTAAAAATGCGGATCTCCATTTTAGAACATGATATCTCAATGTTTTTGCGAAAAACAATCTCTATAAAATCATTGAAAGGCTTGTAAAGTTTTAATTTCTTTTAAGTAATATATATTAAGTTTGGACTAAGTTATTAACTAAAAGTTTCAACTTTAAATTTTATTATAAACATACTGAAAATTTATGGAGTTCGGTTTTATTAGTGGCCATTTACTAAACAGTCATGTCTGACACAAGGCTAGAAGTATGGAATATTCTGCATGAATCGAACTTGCTTGCAATGGTGAGTTAGTTTCCCTTACTGTCATACCACTGAAGGCGACCACAAGCGGACTAATTAGTGAACAATAAGTTTCAATGAGGTCTTTAAATATGAAAAGGTTATTACATTATCATATGGGGATGATGGTGTGGTTTAAGATTGTTTAAAATCAGTTTTTCTTTCATACCTTCTGTTTAAAGGTATCCATTACTTTGGTTAGAAATGATACGATGGAAGAAAATTCAACTTTAGCCAAAATATTGAAAAAAAAACTGTCCCCGTAGGGAAAGAAAAAATTAATCAATAAATAAATGAATGACACATAGATAAGTAATTTTAAGCGTAAGCCAGCAAAAAATAGATAAATCACAATATAAATAAATGACCCGGTCATCCAGCGTTCATGTCTGGTAACTTAACGTTACAAGTAAGATACCATTCACTTCTCAAAAGGAATCGTGAGCCTGCTTACGTTTCAAGAAGGCAAAGATCTTCGACTGCCTCGCAGTAAAAAAAAAAAAACAGATGGAAAAAACAGAAAACTTGGTCGTTCAACCACACGTAGCTGATAGAACATATTAAAAACAACCACCAGGTATACCATTTCAATCCAACTAATCATTCTCTAGCTTTGGGTTAATATTTGGGCAGACTGGGCTATCTAAACTTAATATGGCAACTACTTTAGGAGAAGGAAAGCTATGAATCTAAACCTGTTAAATTTAGTTTAAAAATTGATCATGTGTCGCATTCAGCTTGTGCAGAGGTTTTGGTAAATATACATATATATATATATATATGTGTGTGTGTGTGTGTGTGTGTGTGTGTGTGTGTGTGTGTGTGTTTTCATTTAGGAGTCGAGCTCACGTTACAAGGCTTCCCAGGTCGGTTATAATGCATATTTTTATGCAGTCATTACAGTACGCAGGGAATTCATGATTGTTTACCCGAGCTCATATTGAGATTAACTTTCAGTTTACGCTTTTGTAATTTATACCAAAAGCTGTCGAATTTGTTCATATTTTATCATAAACATATTTTTCAACAAATAAATAAAAAAAAAGCAAAACTAAAATTAAATGTTATTTCATGATCTTTATGGTGAATAGTGATAGAAAAAAGATTTATATGACAGGCCGCGTAAGTTACGTAGGTGGAAAACAGAAAATGCACCTGTGTCTTAAGGTAAACAAAACACAGAAGAAATGCCACATGAATTGCGTTGGTGGTATGCAGGAAGGGAGTGTGACCACGAAGATTGCGTGGGCATCCGGAAAATTATATAACCACTGAATATTTTCGACTCGTGGTGAGAACGGAGGAGAATGAAGGAGCCTCCAGAAGAGTCACTAGACGTCACGCCGCTCTGGGTGTTGGTTTTGTGCTACATGGTCCAGAGTTAAGATGTAGAGAAAGGCCTGAGCTGTACAAGTCTCGCAAAAGCGAGGAGAATCTAAGAGGATTAAATGCCTTGAGATAATGCAAGACGCGGGAAGAAACAAACTTATGAACGTAATAAAAAGTGAAGAAACAGACTCACTAAATTCAAAAGCGGGTACAATCCTAGAGAAAGAAGAAAGGCTACCATCTGAAGGCCCTGAAGTTGAAAAAAATACAGAAGCTGAGATGATTACATGTTTTGAGTTGGCCTTTTACTAGTCTCGTGAAAAAAATTAGAAAAAACGGTTCACATAAAATTTGTGCTCGCCTTATGAGTTCATCTTTACCGTCATTGACTCTCCCCTTTTCACCACAATTTCGAACATTTCTTAATAAATAAAAAAAAAAAAAGAAGCAGATTATATTTTCATACAAAAGCGTTATGTTTATTCTCCCGGTATATAACATTTATTTGAGAGTCTTACGGTTTAAAAGTTGATTTTAGCCTTAAATCCTGTTTCAGCTGTACCTTCTACTCTTGTATCGCCTTACAAAATTGTACTCAGGGGCCTGTAACAATATCTTTGAAACTATTTCCCTCGGCACAATGATGTGCGTGAACCCATTAGCGTAGTAATACCTTGGAATACTTTACTTCGAGTCCTTGTGCGAGATACATCGCATCAGATAATTCACCAACTGTAAACTGATGTTAATAAAACTATCGTAAGAAATATCACTTTCAGCTTAATTAAGGATAAACAACTACATTCGTTGTCTAAATTTCAGAGACAAAGCTTGATGATTTTTATCAGTAAGAGTTTTCGGACTATTGTCTTCATTTTTATTGTTATTTCCACAACGTTTCTGTTTATCTGGGCATAGAAATGATTCACCCAGGGAAATCATTTTTAAAGTTTGACTGTTGATCAAACAAGGCGTTCAAGAACTATGAAGATCTTTCACAAATAATGACGTCATTGTTTTTCACGCTTATACGCGAAGCATTACAAGAAGTTTTATGAGATGATTTTTATCAGTAAGAGTTTTCGGACTATTGTCTTCATCTTTATTGTTTTTGGTTTTTTTTGTTTTTTTTATCTAACCTTTTTAATTATCTCTTACAGATAAAAAAAAGATCTATATTATTCCAGACTCTGCTTTAAGCACGGGACTAAACTTTTCTTACGTTTTTATAATCTGATTTTAACCCACCATACTACTTTACAAGTATGAGTCTTTCATGTATTTCAAAGTTGGTTGGTTGGTTGGTTGGTTGGCAGGTTGGTTGGTTTTAATGGCATATAATCCCTTGTCAGTTATTTAATGGTAAATCCTGTTCATATACTGTTGTATTGTGTAGAATGGAGCTTTCGAGTTTTTTTCGTATTTTTTGTGATTCAAGATTAAGTGTATTGATGTTATTCTTACAGAGTGTAATTTGTCTCTTCACGAGATCACGTCTGTATTCCAAAGTATTGCTATATTTATGAGCTGCAGGATCAAGGAGTTTAAAGTATGTATATTTTGGCAGCATTTCTTCATTGATACATATTTAATTGAACATAATAGACATTTTTTGTCTACATACTTTTTTGTTAATCCTTTCGAATTGGCGTATTGATCTTATGATATTCGGCAGGAATTGGTTGATAAAGCTTCCATAATTAGTTATTTCCCAAGAACTTTCTGGCCATCATCAGGGGAAGATGTATAACAAAAGTGATGTAATATATATATATATATATATATATATATATATATATATATATATATATATATATATATATATATAATTTGTAAATGAGTAGGTAAGATTTTAAAACAAGCTAGATATCTTTCTTTTTTTGCCCACCGTTAAATAGTTTTTATTATTGCTATTTAACATTTATTATTCTATTTAGAACTAATCATTTGTTTACATACAATTAAATGTTTTTAAGTATTGCTTTCTAACATTAATAGTTTTATTTGCCCACAGTCAAATGGTTTCGAGTATTGATATATAACACTCAAAATTCAGTTTAAAGTATGTCATTTTTTACACAGTTAAATGGTTAAACAATACTGTTTGACCCATAGATGGGACCCAAACAGGTATTACCACTCCGGGTCAGAGTGAAGCTGGGAGGAATAACAATAAAGGGGTGCTCGACATTCTCTAGAGCTCCAGGACTGGAGCCTCGCCATCAGATGCAATTAAGTATCATATTCAGGACACTCGCTGGCTTGCGGAGGTCTAACTCCTCTGCAGAGATTCAGTCATCGTATTCTACATTCCCCCACCACAGCCAACCGACTGGTTTGTATTTAAAAGGTTGGGTGTTTCTTTCATCACTTGAAGTTAAACTAGACGGTCTAATAAAACATTTCTACCATATGAGCAACAGTTGGCAAGAAAGGTACTTTAAAAATTCTGAATATATTTGCAATAATACAGCGGTTGGAATCAATACAATAAAAAGCAGGGAAATAGATTTTCATAAAGATAATGAAACGGAGATTAATATTTGTAATTGTTGATATCAAAAGGGATCAAGAGAAAAATAGAAAAACAGAATATTCGGAAGGTGATTTGCATTGTCGTTGTTGCTGTTGTTGCTGGTGGTGGTGGTAGTGGTGGTGGTATTCAATACAAATTGCAGCAGGCATTTAAGACTATGAGAGGAACAAAGTCGGCCAGACAAGTCCCTCGAGACAGATTATTACCGGTCTGGCGTAGACATCTGATGTGATGGTGCCTTTCTGGTTATCTCTTATTCTGAGGCTAACGAGAAATGCTATCACACATGTACAAAAACACACAAAACACACAGAGACACACCTACACACATACACACACCCACACACATACACATGCACTATATATACAAATAGTGTGTGTTCGTGTATATATATATATATATATGGGGATGTTAGTGTGTGCGCGCGCACCTATATATATATATATACATGTATGTGTGTTCACCTATATATATATATAAATGTGTGTGTGTGTGTGTGTGTGTGTGTGTGTGTGTGTACGCTTACATATATAAATATAAGGTGTGTATGTACCTTCGCAAGTGTGTTTGTATCTGTTTTTGTGTTTTTGGAAGTGTCCATGTATTTGAACTAATATTTGTGCTTGCGTTTATATAAATGTCTATAAAATGTGCATGTACATTTGTACCTGTATGTGTATTTGTACATATGTGCATATAATTTTGCTTATACTTATGTGTGTTTATATGGCGTGTGTGTATGTGTATATATATGAAGGAGAGTGTGTGTGTGTGTGTGTGTGTGTGTGTGTGTGTGTGTGTGTGTGTGTGTGTGTGTGTGTGTGTGTGTGTGCATTTGTTTTTGCGTACATCATAATATTATTATGTTTTGTTATATTTATAAATAACAAGTGCTAAATATTGGTGATAGAACATGTGTGTGATGGTCACGATGCGCCGATCACTTTCTCATACACGTTATTCACATACACACGCACACACACACACACGTATATATATATATATATATATATACCCGCAAGTGTATATATATATATATGCACACACACATACACACACATACATGTATGTGCGAGTGTGTGCGCACGTAGATATATAGGGTTACGGATGAAAAGAGCATTTATTTTACACAAAAATATCTTTCCATATAATCTCCATCTAACGATTGAGTAACTGTGTGGATAAAGAGATACATTCAGGATATTCTAAGGCCCGCCGACAGGGCTCAATTTTCATCATAGACACTGGACTTATTTCAATTTTGAATACCAGTCACATAGATCGATATTTTACGGTAAAAATTTCAGTTCAAAACGAAATAAATAATCATGTATAAGCAGCGATCTTATTGATACCCATCTCTTGTGCGAGGCACACACACACACACACACACACACACACACACATGTGCGTATATATATATTTATATAAAGGCACCGAGAAAAAGAAGCAAATAAATCGAGAAATTAATAACAGATGTCAAGATCAATATACAAACACACAATTAAGAAAGTTCTATTTATTCCTGCTTTCATGAATGTTTCATTCAAAATTTTCTTTATTCCAATTATGTTTTCGTCTTTTTATTCAAATTTCTTTTCTGTTTTAGAGCTGTTTGCTATTTGACCGCCAGGTTATTTATTCATGTATCTTTACAGTATTCTATTCCAATGTCCTCTTTTATGTTCACACCCAAACATGTACGTGATTCAACGCACCGAGGTACACATCCATATAAGTGTACAATTTTTTTTTATTAAAAAATATCGAGACTCCAGCCGTATTTACCAAGTCAGAGAAGAACAATGAATAAAACTGATTTTTTTAAATATCGTCCCTTTCAGTTAGTTTTCATTGATCGTAGCATCTCTAGATTTCCTGTTTTGATACGGTGGGAAACCGTGCTGTCATTTTTCTTTTAATGTTTCCTATATCCACAAATCCTACCCCTAAGACAAATTTTCAGTTTAGGAAACAAGTGGCACGTAGCTAGGTTTCTGCAGTACTAACACAATCCTGTTTCATCAAAAACTGCCGATCAATAGAATTAAGAATTGGTATAGATTCATTCAGATGAACCTGAGACACCAAGAAAAGAGACTAGACGTCTTGACATCATTCTATTAAATACGTTGCCTAGAAGTGCACAAGTCATTATAAATTTTTTTAATTTTAAGATACATCTCTTATCGTACTTTTGATATTCTACATATATGAATATTTTTGTATCGTTTGATATCTGAGATAAAGCCAAAATTCAATTACAAATATAAACTTTGAAAAAGAAAACCGTAAAAAAACAGTTGAATTAAAGTCAGGATATTCTCATCCTTAATGGTTTTATCAATGTTTTGGCCGAGACGTTCTTCGGTCCTCTCAAATATGTTATTCCTTTGTCATGTCAGTGTTAGAAATTTCTTTAAGCCGCTTGAATTTTTTTTCTTCTTTCAAATGCTGAATTGATCTACACACATTTTATGAATCTTTTTCTTAGGCTGGGGCTGTATGATATACCAACTGCATCTTTGCAGTGGCCTAAGACGCAACCAACGAGTGTCCTAGATATAACACGAAAGCATTTTATGGTTAGGACCCAGTCATGGAGCTTTGGGGAATGTGGAGAACCGCTTTATTGCCATCCCTCCTACGTCCATTTTGACTCGGAGTCGTAATACCGTTTAGGATCCGATCTATGGGTCTAATAGAACTGTTTAATCATTTACTTAACAAAGATTACTGAACGAGAAATAAACAAAACAAAGGTTGGAAATAAAATGGAAATCTTTATAACATTAACAAAATGCAGAACTTGGTAGAGGCGTGAAGAAGGTAGTGGTGAGCAACTTAATCAGCATATTAACACACACCCTCACAATAGTGTCCAACGTATTTGTTAGGAACAGGACATACCCATTGATGTTCATAGGTTCGGTATATACACATAGACATACATTGGTGCATGCACATTTTATGTTTATAAACACAAATACAAATATTGGTACAAGCATAGTGTTATAACACTATGCTTGAAATCATTTGATTGTATGCAAATAAATGATTCATATTAAATTAAATTAATAGTATTACATGACAATGTTTGAAACCATTTAACCGTCGCAAATTGAACTATAAGTGTTATCGGAGAAGTATGGCGTCGAATTTCCTTGTCTTCCATGTTTCATAATCATGACTATTTATATTTTCTACATTCCACTCAAAACATTTTTAATTACATTTTTTTATTTGTCAGAGATAATAATTTGCTTGCACATATTTATATCATATCATATTTACCAACCCCTCCGCCCGGGCAGGATATGACACAAGGTCAATTTTTTAGCGGAGTTTAACAGGTTTGAATTCAGAGTTTTCCTTCTCCTAGACTAGTTGCCTCAACACGGCTGAAGAACCTAGTCTGCCCTACTATTTACCCATAGCTGGAGGGAGAATAATTGGATTCATACCTTTCCCAAGGGTATTAGTGCTATGTGAAATGCAATCAGTCTCGTCCAGGATTTGAAATCGTGTCGCCGTGTCCATTTCCTACAACGATAACCATTACACCACGGGCACCTATTTATATGGTTTCAGATAAGTATCTTTTTTAATAACAATCTTTTTTTCTCATAATTATGTGGTTGAGAGCATTTATATCTAATATCAATCATGTACAGACAAACTAAGTAGATTTGAACCGACTAGCAATAACCATACTTAGTAAACTATTCTTGATACAAATAATTTGTATATAATTAGATGATTTCAACTATTCCGATATAACATAGATAATTTTATCTAAACTATTTGATAAATTATTTGTTTGCACACTGTTATATGGTTTCACATTTTTCTATCCAGTGCTTTCACGCATACCTATTCATATTATTGATTGGATCCTAAAAGGTACGACCACTTAGGGTCAAAGTGGACCTGGGAGTAATAGCAATGAATGTGTGCTTCACTGTCCCTAGAGCTCCAAAACTGGAGCCTGACAACTGAATGCAGTTTAATGTCATACCTAGGACACTAGATGAACTAGTTCGAACAAAAGTAAGCAAGTATATACGTGGAATGATCAAAAAGTATCGAGATTGAATTTTTTTTTTAATTTTAAATTCAAGTGAAGACTTATGCACAACTTTCCAAATTAAACGACAAGTTATTGATTTCTCGACGGGTTAGTGTCATTTTCGATATTTTTTGATTTGGTTAGCTTCATTGTTTAATGGTATATCAACTTTCGTAGGTTATTTGATGCCAAATCCATCTTTGTAGAAGTTGTGGTACTATCTAACCCATAGCAGTGGGGGATAAGGGAGTTTATAACTTTCTCAAGGGTATTAATCCGAAAGTGAACAGAATAGCGGGACTGGATTTCGAACACGCTTACAACAATGTTACACATCAGTATGCTAGCCACTTCACCATGTTGACTGCGCGAAACAAGATGGTGTTAGTGCAATGTTCTCAATACTTACCTGATCGAGTTCTTACCTGTGCGAGGTTGGGTTTTTTTGTGGGGGGTATCTTTGTAAACTGAAAATTCATCGCAAGAGTACGGTTAGTCCCTTAACATAAGAGAAGTTTAAGGGTTTTTCGATTAATGGAAAATTCACCGGAATAAGTGTTAAATAACAAGGGGACTATTTTGATTAAAATAACCGTTTCATTCACTGTTCATTCCTGTCTTGGTTAATACAATTTTGGCTCGATACTTTTAAAACTCGCTCAGATAGATAGATAGATAGATAGATAGATAGAAAGAAACTAGTGTTTTTATTTATATCTTTTGCTTGGCTACTTTTCTGTTCATGGAAATAGAATGGTCGACTTTACCCTATCAAATTGAGTCTGAGATGATTAAACAGCCTGTTGTAATCTCTACGAATTCTTATTTTGTTGAGAGAATTCTTTCTATTCTATTGATTCGTTCAGTTTTACACACTATCTTGATACTTTCATTTACCTCTGGCCGAGACGTTTTAGCTCAGATATATGCACTCTCGTTAACAACTGAATGTTAAAATCCAATCTTAAAACTATTATCCCGACAACGATTTTCCTTTGCCTGTTATCCATCTCAATTACTTTCACACATTATCATACAGTAATCTATCTATATATCTATCTATCTATCTATTTGTCCAAGTTAAAACTGCAGTAATGCTAACCCAAAGCCGAATGATTTTAGAACTTCTTTTGTCCTTCAACGTCTAAATCATTCCATTATCATTTCATTCTTGTAGTTTTTACTACAGCTTATCGTCATATCATCGAAACCCTTTTCTGTCTGATTGATTTTAATGACTTGTCTAACTATCTCGAGTTATTCTATGCCCAGAAGTTAGGGAATTGCCTTCGTTGTACATTTATATTTACATTCTTGTGTTGTTATTTCTTAAGAGTAAAGAGTGTTCGCCATGGTCCGGGAGACCTGGGTTCAATCCCAGGTCGCGTCATACCAAAGACTTTTAAAAATGGTACTTGATACCTCCTTGCTCAATACTCAGCAATAAAAGGTACGTATCAAGGGTCAAGTAGAGCAATCCAGGGAAAGTAGTAGCGCCCTCCCCTACACCTTGGTGTAGTAACTATTGAACAGGGAACCTTCTGCTCGCCCTCGACTACGGTCACCAACTTTACTTTTTTTACTTATTTCTTAAGAGGTTTTTTGTACAGTTGTATGGTTTCTGGTATTCCTAATATTAATAATTTTATGGTTTTGAATAATTATTTCTATTTGATTAGAGTTAGTTGTTAGCACACACTTATACAGTTCGCAGTAATTAATAATTATCCTTAGTAAAAATTCAATCCTATCCAATACTAACAATTTACCCGCAGTTATATGGTTTCAAGTATACCTATCTAATACTAATAATTATATAGTTTTAAGTAATTATGTATATTAAATCATAATCATTTAACCAATAATAATCCTTAGTTAACAATTACAGCTTCAAGTAAATACACTTAATGCAAATAATCACATGGCATTAAGTGATCCTATCAAATACGAATAATTTGTAAACAAATCTATTTTAGCCATTGATGGAACCATTATAGGTACTATCACTCCAAGTCAGAGTAGACAAAGGAGTTATGGCAATGAATAGGCACTCTATACTCTCAAGATACCCAAAATTCAACCATCAGACGCACTTTATTGTCACCCCGTGGACACTAATTTTTATGAGGGTCCTACCCCTATGGGGAACATAGTCAGCGTAGTTTAAGTCCCTCCGACAGAAAAGACCCTTTCTGAGTTGTGGCCAACTTGTCCGTGATCAAGATGAAACCTTGTAAAAAAATCTCTCAGTTCTTCTTAGGTTGACGAGTGCAAAATTGACGGTTGGGGGGGGTCTTTCTTTTTTTATTTCCCTTTCTTTTGTTCTTTTTTTTTTAACATTAAAAAAGATCTCGATTTGCCTTTGAAAAGAATAAAAAAAATGCAGGAAAGTGGGATAGCAAACTATAAAGGATTGATATATATATATATATATATATATATATATATATATATATATATATATAGAGAGAGAGAGAGAGAGAGAGAGAGAGAGAAAGAAAGAAAGAAAGAAAGAAAGAACGAAAGAAAGAAAGAGGGCGGAGTGATTAAAAGTATAGGTCAAATAAGTAAAATCAAGAACAAATTAAGATATCGAAGTAAGCAGGAGACAAACGAGGTAAGTAGAGAATGAATGAAAGAAAGATTATATGAAATGGGTGTGTTTCCTTTTGTTATTATGTGGAAGATGTTGTACCTGTCGTACGTCGACTCCCGCTGACAACTCCTTCGGAAGATACATCTAACAAATTGTCAACGTTGATGTGAGACGTGAAAAGCTTTTTGAAAGACTCATTTACTGTCTTGGTCCTCTGCTTTACCGGCGATAAACAGTCACAGACATGTTGTCAAGAGAAGCGAAGCGATTTAAGCGACAGACGGTAATGACTTTCTGTTCAGTGTCGCTGTGTTAGGGCCCCAATAGGGTGGACACATGATATACCCCCAAAACAGGAAAAAACATACACAGTTAGACAAAAGATTGACACCTACAGAGTATAGCAGGAGGTAACAAAGAAATTAGGTGATGAAAAGGGATATTATATTTAAGGAAAAGTTAAAGATGCTTCCATGAAAATGAATAAAATTCTTAAAAGAAAATAATGTTACAGGCTTTTTAAAAAATTTGTTTGAAAACAATTTAATGTAAAACATAGTATTATTAGAAGCCGTACTTATACAGTTTAGATATGGTTTATAAGATGCCCATTACTAAAAAAATTAATTGATTTGGTTTCATTGCTTTAATGGCATATCAACTTTTGTGAGTTATTTAATGCCAAAGCCATTCTTGTCAAAGGACAGTAGTGTTACTTTTTCTCCCATAACTGGAGGGATAAGTGATTTTATATCTTTTCCCAGTCCAAAAGTTAACATGAGAGCGCGACAGGGGTTCGAACTTGCTTAATACGATGTTGAAATCTAAGTATATTAGCCACTATGCACCGTAGAATCACCTTACTAAAAAAAGGACACTGAGTCAATTTTATTAAAGTTTAGAATAGTTAATCATATTTAGAGGAGACAAAAAAAAATAGTACATGTCCATATTACATACGGGTTGGAAGATAGTCATTATTAAAAATACAGAATGTAGAATAACTTTTATTAACGTTTTGGATAATTGCAAGTATTTGAAATGGTCAAACTGTCAGTTTTTACCCATATGAAATATGAGTTGTAACAAGGTCATTATTTCTAAAATTTAAACTACGTTCAATCACTTTCACCAAAGTTTACATGGTGCGTAGCGTACTGAAGATAACTATCTATCAGGTTCTTGTGGATATATCTCGAATATATATCGAAATATCTCGTAAACACCTAAAAAAAAAAATGATAAATATTAAATTTTATTATTTCTATTATTTTTTGCATAAAAGGCTGATGAGAGCCATTTGTATCTTACAACATCTACCAAGAGAGAGGGTTAGGGTTAATATTGCAGGAAATGAAATCTGCGACCCGAGTTCAAACCTGAACAAAGCTGTTGGTGCTTCACTTTGTGCTAATGACCTTGGGAAAGGCATGAATCCATTTCTGTTTCACACTAACCTCCTGCTATGGAAAACGCTAAATTCGAACCAGCTGTACTTGGCTTTAGTATCGACTTTGTATCACATCCTACCTAGACGGATGGGTTGGGTATAATACATACTGATCCGAGGTGTCTTTTACAGAGAGGTGGATAATAAAACATCAAGACTGGCCCTAGCTTAAAACCAGTCTAATCCAGATCTCCTGTTTAAAATATTTTTTAGAATTATCCGGATACTTTCTGAAAGTTTGCTTGAAATTGGGCCAATAATGACTGAAAGA
Organism: Sepioteuthis lessoniana; assembly: GCA_963585895.1. Lineage (NCBI taxonomy): Eukaryota > Metazoa > Mollusca > Cephalopoda > Myopsida > Loliginidae > Sepioteuthis > Sepioteuthis lessoniana. The sequence goes on along the minus strand of OY757906.1, from coordinate 75,750,170 downwards.
CGGACAAATTTGTCAGTATGATTGATATTAATTTTAACATGTCCATTGTGCTACATGTTATTCTGCAAATTACTCAGTATAAAATTCAAGTTATAAACGACTTAAAAAATTAAGATAAAATAACAAAATGAATTTCGATCCGGTGTGTGTGATACATAACTTGGCTTCATTAGCTTGGCAGACATTTAATATATCCTTTGATTTATTAAATGTCTGTCCCTCCGTTGTTTGTCCGTCCTCTTAAGGCTTCGCCATTTTTTTTGCCAGATTTGTGTCAAAATTTCAAGAAATATTATATCCATCCCAGAGATCCTAAACTTTATCAGGACACGATTATTTTATATTTTATCCCTCACTCAAATCAATAAATCTACTTATGTCAATATGACGTTGAGTCATCCCAAAAGTTAAAGGTATATGTAATTAGACGTCAGGGATTCAAAAAGAACTGACGTGATTTTCAGAGCTCTAAGCAACAATTTAATTTACATATAACACAAAAGTGACGATTTATCTATTTTCTTTAATACATCCGCAATCATAAAGATGGACACAAAGTCAGATTCGAGTAGAACATTATACGTACATTGTAAATCGAGCCCCTACTTTAGAGCCTTTTTACTTGCTTCGATTATTAAACTTAATTTTTATGTAAAAAGGAAAGATTTTCCAAAGAAATGATCATTTCCATACAGAGTAGATAAAAATACATTGGAAAAATATTATGCAAAATTCATGCATCGTTGTAGTTCTATGAACAAGGGCTTTTGGGTATTTTTATCAAACAATGGGAGAAAATATAAACAATATTGTCTATTTAGAGGTTCTTTTAAAATGAAAATGTTTTTGATATGAGACTTTAAAACTGAGACGCATTTTAGGCATCAATGAATAAAAGATTTAACACAAAACATTTCTACCAGAATGACTTTGACATTAACTAAAGCTTGATTTCTTTATTTAATAGTATATCACCCTTCGTGAGTAATTCAATGCCAAACCCACCCTTGCAGAAAAACAGTAGAGGTGCTATTTAACCCTTCGATGAATGGATAAGGGAATTCATACCTTCCCCACGAGTATAAAAATGAAATAAGCAGAAAGGACTTTTGACGAGTTTACGTCTTGATTTCTTTGTTCAATGGCATAACAACCTTCATGAGGAACTTAATGCCAAAGCTATCCTTGTAGAACAGTGGTGGTGCTCTTTAACTCAGAGCGGAAGGCTTAGTGGGTTCGTACCCTTCCCAATAAGGTCATAAGTGGACGAAATGGCCAGACTGGAGTTCGAACTTGCTTACTACGACGCTGCAATCCAGTACGTTTGCCACTACCCCACGAGTAATCCACTGGACGACTTTCTATTTGTGTCATCGTGTCTGCAATATAAATTTCGACCTCTTACTTGTTTGGTACATCAGCTAGTACAAAATATACTGACCTGCCTATATTACTAACAGTAACTCAACTTACCGAGTTTTTTGTTTCATTTTGTTTTTTGTTTGTTTTGTTTTTCATTATAATGCTCTTTGAGACTTCAAAAACAAAAATTCAACCATCAAACATGTCTATTCATTATTCACGCATAGATAAGAGAGAGAATGAAGACCGAAAAGACGATTTTTCTTTTTTATCATTGTTGTTGTTGTTGTTGGCTCATTGACAAAAAATTGCTTGCCATAGGGTCAATATATCTGGTGTTTGCTTCGATTTACAAACACTGAAAGTGGGTAATATAATTTTCACATGGACGCTGAACAACCTTGTGTGAAGTACGCGTAAATAAATGTGTCTTTCATGGTGCACAATAACTCAAGGTATCCAAAACGTGTTGGGGGAGACCCCGTAAGGTAGTGGCTAACGTGCTTGATTGTGCCATCGCAGTACGCGAGTTCGAACTCCAGTCGCACCATTACATTCACTTTAAGCCTAATACTCTCGGGAAAAGTATGAAATTCCTTATCTATGGATTAGGAAGTAGCACTAGTGTTCATCTACAAGGATGGATTAGGCATTTGATTACCCAAGTTGTTTGATATGCCATTAAAACAAAGAAACTAACCAAAACAGTCAAGTCACACGGAAAACATCAGTTTCCATCAAATTAACCAAGTTAAGCAATTATTAACCTGTTAAAAGAATTATGTGGATCGTCAGTTTAATAACAGCAGATACTGTAAGCAACCTGTGGTCTGCATGACAAACAGAGCAAAGTTAAGAGAATAGAAAACTGTGAGAAATATCATCCATATAGATGACGCTTCTGGTCCCGAACATAAAGCAGCGAAGGAGTCCTCATTGCGAAGAGGGTAAATTGCAGTATTGAGACATCGTAGAAAGCGAATTCAAACTCCAGTCACCCTGTCACGTTCACATTCGTATTAATGTCCATGCGAAATGTATTAACACCATAATACCTCCCAGCTATTGGTTAAATGGTACCACTATAGTTCTTATACAAGGATAGTTTTAGCATTAAATAACCAATGAAAGTTGATATAACATTAAAGAAAGAAACCAAGAAAGAATACAAAAGGATGAAAAATACTTGTTCCTTGCTTAAGAACTAAAAAGATGTGAAATATGAAGGTAATAGTGATAACAATTGTAGTTGGTGCCCTTGGAACGGTCCACGAAGGTTTGGAAAAAGACTGAAGGAATTGGAAATCAGAAGAATCGAGACTATCCAAACTACAGCATTAAAGTCAAGAAGAGTCAAAGACCTGAGGAGACTTGCTATCACTCAGACTCCACAGAAAGGACGACCAGCTTTCACTGGTGTGAAAAACTTGCAAGATGTATAATAATAATAATAATAATAATAATAATAATAATAATAATAATAATAATAATACTATGGAACATGAAGGTAACAATTATACCAATTGTAATTGATGCTTTTGGCACAGTAACTAAAGAATTATTAAAAGGCCTGGAAGATTTGGAAGTTGGCGGACGAGTGGAGACTATCCAAACGAGAACATTATTGAGAACGGCCAGAATACTGAGAAGAGTCCTGGAGACTTGAGGAGACTGGCTGTCACTCAAACTCCAGTGAAAAGCCATCAGCTAACACTGATGTGAAAAATTCTAAAGGAGTAAATAATAACAATTATAAAATGACAGGGTGGGGAAGGTAATCCACCGGGAATTGTACAAGAAACTGAAATTTGACCATACATATATGTCTTGAATCTGTCCTGGAGAATAAGATGCACAAAATTCTCAGGGATTTGAGATAAAGGCAGATCACCTAATCCCAGCCAGAAAACCAGACTTAGTGATAATAAACAAGAAATAATTTTTTTTTTTAAAATAGGTGAACCTACCAAATAGTAGATTTTGCCGTCCTGTCGGACCACAAAGTGAAAATCAAAATGAACGAAAAGAGAGATGAGTACTTAGACTTTGGCAGAGAGCTGAAAAAGCTACGGATTCATGGAATCAAGTCGATAACTTTCGTCGTAACACAACAGGAGACCAATTCATTTTCTGCGGGAAATTAGATTCGAGAAGATTAAATAATGTTTTTATCTAAAATTCCATTTTCAATATCTATTTGAATTTACTGTAGTGTTGTTTGGTTGTTTGGTTGGTTTCTTTGTTTTAATGGCATATCAACTTTCATGGGTTATTTAATGTCAAAGTGATCCATATAGGAGAACAGTGTGTTACTATTTAACCCATTGCTGGGTGGGATAATGGGGTTCATATTTTCGTAAGGGTATAAATTCGAATGTGAACTGCACGACTGCAGTTAGAAATCGTTTACAACGATGTCGTAATCCAATACGTTGGCCACTACCTCCTTTTTCAAAGTAAAATTGGGAATTCAACGGCAACAGGCTAAAATTGTATTTGATGATTCCTTCAGCTTTGAATTGAAACGATAGAAAACACTTTTGAAATAAAAAATATGTTCTTGGACACACATCATACACTTACCTTAAAGGTAAAAATTTCAAATTGACAAAGCTTTTGCTATGCAAATTTGAGTAAAATTTAATTATGAACGAAAAGCTTTTAAAATTCGCTGTTCCGTTTTCTTAAATCGATGGTTTTTCGGTATTTTTAAAAGACCATTGATATTCAATTGCTATGTTAAGTTACTTATTTTTCATTTAGTTATAGATGCTATGAATATAGAAAGTGACTTGACATCAAGCTTAAAGATCGATTTTCATGACTTAAGCCGAGTATCTTAAACATAATAGCTTACGTTTAAAACGCATAATTACACACATACCCAAACGCACACACACACACACACACACACATATATATATAAGTGTGTCAGGATTAGATACCATGAGAAGCCGTTTAGGCGAAACTTGTAGGATAGTTCCTGACTCACGAAATAATTTTTGTATATATATATATATATATATACCTAACCTGATGATCGACTTTGTAAGTTGCTTCATCGGTTACTATATTTTAATGTAATTATGTGATATTTGGTCAACACTTGTCAATTTCAAATTTCGGCAATTGAGCCCTGCGATAATTTACCAGCCGTTTTTGTTTTATCAGTGACTGTATCAGTCTTAATCTCCCACACGCACACACACACACACATATGCATATATACATATATATATGTGTGTGCGTGTGTGTGTGTATAACTAATATATGCATTATATTTTTATGTACCCGTAAACCCTCTAAATCAGTAAAAATAGATGTTTTTTAATAAAAGAAATGCACTATAAAAGCAACGCACTAAAATACTCTTAAAGAATAAAGCATTTTCTAGACTAATGCACAAGTGAATTATTATTTCGTGAGGTCTGAATTCAAGCTAAATGACTTGATTTTATCAATCATCCGAAATCTTTAAGGAATGGGGATTATTATGAATCGATAATTAGACTGCTTCACCTTTTCTACATAGAAGAATATATATATATATATATATAGATGTGTGTGTGTGTGTGTGTGTGTGTGTGTGTGTGTGTGTGTGTGTGTGTGTGTGTTTTGAATTATAGTCATGGTAATCTTACGATGGGTTGACGGGAACTGTACAAGTGTACAAGAATGTTACGAGCTCAATGGAACAAATCCAGTAAGCAAAACCACACGAAACAACAGGTGTACGGCCACTTTTTTCCTATTTTTAAAACCATCCAAATAAGACAAACAAGACATGCGGGACACTGGTGTAGAAGCAAGAGCGAATTCATAAGTGACGTTCTCCTACGGACTCCTTCACATGGAGGTTCCAACGTTGGCAGACCCAGAAGAATTTACCGACAATGAAGTCAGGGGGACTTACCGGGAGTGATGGATGATAGAGGCGAATGGAGAGAGAGAGAGAGAGAGAGAGAGAGAGGGGGAGATTTAGAGAAATCCGTGCTAGCAGCGTGACTATGTGATATATATATATATATATATATATATATATATATATATATATATTTCTAAATAAAGAGTGGTCATTATCATTCAGCGGTACTTAGGAACTATCAGTTTATATATATATATATATATATATATATATATATATATATATATATATATATATATATATGCGTGTGTAAGTTTATTAGTGAATACGAAAAAGAGAAATCAAAGCCAAAGTATCCAACCGTTCTATTTTGTTCGTGTCTCCTCGAGGAAATTGAGCTCAACAAAATTATAATCAACATTTCAGAAAAATGAACGATTTTTATGTCCTTCCCTGCATCCATATTTGTAGACCTACAGCAAAGCCATCATATACACTCTGTATATATACATTATATCTCATTCGCCTTCTGACAATAGCATGAATACTATCACTTAACTTGTAACAAAGACCTATGACAAATTAACTTGGTAAGATGGACAAATGTTAAATGAAATCAGCTTGATGTCGTTAACAATGGGTGACATACGAACCATATGTTATAAGGGAAGATATCACGACGCAGAATAGGTGATAACTTTAATTTTTACAGGGCCTTCTCGTTTATCCGGTTGACCAGCGATTTGGCAACATAGCTAAATGACCTGACACCGTCTTCCACAACTGATTCGAGCCATCCAGTATCTCCTTTCTTTCCTTCAGAAGAAATTTGATACTTTTTCTTACTACAATAACAAATATTATCGCAGAATAATTCTATGTGCTACTCTGTCGGCTTGGGCTTTAGACAAGTCAAATTCATTTCTTATAGAGAGGTACTATACTCCCCAATAGAGTATCGTAGGTACGAATATACCCAACCCCTCTGCCACGAGCAGAATTTGACATGAGATCAATTTTTAAGCGGAGTAAAGCTGGTTTGAATAAAGAATTTTTTTCTTTCAGACTGGTTGCTGTACCTAGTCAAAATAACCCAATTTGCCTCACTATTTACGCATTGCTGAGTGGAGAACAGGTTTACTAATGTCTTTTCCAAGGGCATTAATGTGAAGTGAAACGCAAACATCCTCGTTGAGGATTCGATTTCAGGTGGCCGATTCCATATCCTACAACGATTACCATTACTCTAAGCGAGCCTTCTAATAAAGTGTATATCCTAGGTATGACACTAAACTGTATCTCATGTGGCTTCAGTTGTTGAATTTGAGAACGTGGAGTATTCTTTCTTTATCATTACTCTCAAGTTCACCCTGCCCGGAGTGGTAGCATCTGTGAGGGTCCCATATGTAGGTCAATTAGAACTGTTCAATCATTTACGAAAGATTATAATTAGTTATAGTTTTTTACCGGACATTGCCCTAATGAGTAGACTGTTCGCTGATGGTCCGGGAGACTGGGGTTCATTCCCTGGTCGAGTCATAACATAGACTCAAAAAATGGTACTTGATGCCTCCTTGCTTAACACTCAGCATTATAAGGTACGGATCAAGTGTAAAGTGGGGCAATCCTGAAAAAGGAGTTGCGACCTCCCCTACGCCTTGGTGTAGTAGCTATAAAAAAGGGAGCCCTAGGGTCACCCTGGACTACGATCGCCTACTTTACTTTACTTATAATTGGTTATTTGAAACCCTATAGCTCTATGCAAATAGTTCTCATTCGATAGTAATACTTGATAAATAGAATTATTAGTATAAGATAACAATACTTGAAACTATTCAACTATGTGCAAATAAATGAGTTCTGACTTGTTTGAAAATAATATTACCAACGAACTATACGCTCACAAATACGCTTACTATACGCTTACATTAACTAATCTATAAAACACCAACCAACCATAATAGAGTATGGCTCAAGAGATATTGGTATTTTGAAGTTCCCTTTTGTTACTATTATTCCCAGATTATGTCTGACACAAAGTGGTAGAACCTTTTTGAAATTCATTGGATAGGCCTATTCGAAACCATATAACCGCGTGAAAACAAATTATTATTATGCTGATAGCCTTAGGAAAGGTATTAAACCCGTTATCAGCCACCTATGGGTAAAATTGTACTACTACTGTTCTTCCACAATAATGGCTTTGACATTAGATCAATTATTAAATGCATGAAACCATATAATTTCTTGTAAATTCTTTTTTAAGAATAATTGAAACCATATAATTCACAAATATATTTGTATAAATTATTCATATAAAGAATGATTAGCGAATCATTGGCCCAGTGGGTAAAGTTTTCACCAATGATCCGGAAGACCTGGATTCAACCCAGGTCGCGTCATACCAAAGACTTTTAAAATGGTACTGGATACCTCCTTGTTGAACACTCAGCAATATAAGGTACGTATCGAGGGTAAAGTCGACGGTGACCCGAAGGATCCCTTTTCATTAGCTACTATACCGAGTTGTAGAGGAGGGCACGACTCCATTCCCTGGGTTGTTCAACTTTACCCTTGATCCCTGCCCTATGATGTTGAGTGTTAAGCAAGACGGCATCAAGTACAATTTTTTAAGTCTTTGGTGTGACTCAACCAGGGATTGAACCCCAGTCTCCCGGACCATCAGCGAACAGTCTACTCATTAGGGCAATGGCCTGGTGAAATAAATTATAACCTTATTATGATTTTTTTAGTTTTATCAGAAGAAAATAGTTCGCAAAACTCAATGACTTTTAAGTCTACTATTTCTATAATTGTTGGCAATTTGAATCCTCTTTCTTCATCTCTTCTTTTTCGTTCTCACTTTTTCTTTCTCCAAATCTACTTCCTACCTACCATTTCTTTTCTTTCATCTCTCTCTCTCTCTCTCTCTCTCTCTCTCTCTCTCTCTCTCTCTGGTCATTCTCCTTTCTTAAAGCGTTTAGTTTCCCAAAAGCAACCGACACCGCATGTATATTTATTGTTGAAAGCATAAAACACACGAATTATTGATAGTTAGGTAAGTAAGTAGATAGTAGGCAAAAGCATGTTAATATACAGATAACACTGCTCAAAATGTAAAGCAAGAAAAATAGTTTTGCATTAGGATGTTTGGAGTTTTACTCTACTTGCTTATGATGAAAGCATATCGTCGTTTTGTATTTCTTTTTACCGAAAGTAATCTGTTCATGTCTTAGAAAAATGACGGGTTTATACACTTATCTATTAGGTTGTATAGAAAATCATGAACGATTTTATTACGCATTTAAATGTAAATCAGCCATTATTTTGCTAACGAGCTAATATTTAAAGTTGAAAACATCGATAGACACGAGAGAATTGCTGTTTTGCAACACTTGTAAACCAACAGGAAGACACACACAGTTTAAAATTCTAAAACCAATTTTCTTTATTCACCAAAAATCACAAAAGAATAACAATGAAAAAACAAAAAAAAGCAAACTCAACATTCAAGTGAAGTGGCGGTCAAGCACTCACTCAAAACAGCGATTCCTTTCAGATCACTAAAGTTAAGCAGTAGCAAGCCTACCCATGAATCGGATGAATGACCTCTTAGTAATTGCTAAATATTGCATCTAATCTAAAGCCTGTGTGTAAGACAAAGGAAAAGTTAGTATATCACGACTAAATATTTCAGCATCATCATGTCAGTTCAGGGTTCCCCGATTCTCTCTCTCTCTCTCTCTCTATCTATCTATCTATCTATCGCCATCAATTTCTATTGTCAATTGCTCTCGACAAACTACATCCAGTATTCGCACAGAGCTGATGTAAGTCTCTCCTGGTCGGTCAACACTGACTATTTCATGTGTGGAAGTCCATTGGAGAACGTCGCTTATGCGTTCATCTTTGCTTCTCCAGCAGTGATCTGTAAGTCTTGGTCGTCTAACTTGGATGGTTTGTGAGATGGGAGGTAAGTAACAGTTCATCTGTTGTTTTGTAGGTTTCTGCTTTCCAGAATTTGTTCAAAACAGTACGTAGCATCCTTGTATAGTTCCCATGTAGCCTTTTCTCTATGGGTTTCCTTAGAATCCATGTGGTACATCCACAGTAGTCAACACCTTCTCCATGCTTGTGTTTACATCGCTTTCAGTAGATGAGATATTGCTGTCAAGGTATGTGAATTTGTCAATCAATTTTAGAGACCTGTCACTTAACGTGAAAATGGTTCCTTCTCGTTTAAAACATAAACTCTGTTTTATTTTTATCCGCGGAGAATCCAATGCTTCCTGTGGTTTGCTCCGGACAGTGCAGTAGGAATTCGGCTTGGGTGGGTAGATTTACGAGAAGCGAGAGATCATCTGCGTAATTTGTATCTGTCATACTTTCGTCGGGATATCATATACTTCTTGTTTGTTTAATGTAAAAACATTTTCTTTTATAAGATCTATCAACGTTGGAAGTACATTGTCTAGGTATATTAACATATTTAACCCTAATATATCTCCAGCAACAATGTCCAAGAAATCGGTGTCACCACCAAGTGATCGAACGATTGCTTTCGCACTTTTGTAAAGTATCATTATTGCGGTAACAGTTTCTTTGAGGAGATCATACATTTGTAGTATTTACTCCATCTTTTCCCAGTGTATGGAGTCAAATATTTGTTGTGCTTGAGAACATGCTGAACAAGGGAAGATAACTTGTTGTAGATGGCAATGATATCAGCTTCATCACTAGCATTGATAGAACTGTTGCAAAAGATGATCGTTGAGCAGGAGTTGCCATTAAATGCTGCACACATCATTCTTGGTTGGATTCTCTCAGTGCTATTTAGTTATTTTAAGAGATAAGGACTGTGAATTATTCTTACACTTCCTTTGGCAGCATTGGCAGAGTTTTTTCATATAAATACTGACACGAATATCCATGACACGAATAAGTATCTTGGTATTTTATTTTTGATTCGCAATGATAGTTCAATCAATGTCATCTCTATTCTGTAAGCTCTTGTGTATTATTATTACTATCATTATATTAATCCTCGAGAGATTTTCTCACCAGTGATAGCTGATGGTCATACACTGGAGTCGAAGTGACAATAAATTTCATTAAGTCACCAGGACTCTTCTCAACATTCTGCCCGATCTCAGCAATGCTGTTGTTGGGATGGACTCGGCTTGTCCTCCGATTTCCAACACTTTCATCCGCCTTACCAAAACTTTGGAGATCATTCCAAGCACACAAATTTCAATTGGTATTATTATCATTATAATCATTATTTTTGCATGCCTCTGTGTGTGTGTGTGTGCGTGGAAAATAAAATTGCATCACCTAGAAAACCATGCTAATTTTCACCAATATACGGTATACTCATGCTGGCTTTCTAAATAAAGGCGTAAATATTTTCTTTCTGTCCCTGCTATGAGTAAATTGTAGAGTAGACAGTGTTTTTTACCTTTGTAAGACAACCGGAATCGAAAAAGGAAAATTTCTTAAATCCCAACCTGAGAAACGCTGTTCAGAAAATCTTTGGCATTCTGGTGCTCTATTCTTCTTTTATCAGCTCATCTAAAAAAGTGTGGCTGATTCTACACGAGCCTTCACTACTGTATATTTATGTGTTCTTTTGTGGTTTAAATCTGATATTGAATTGGGAGACACTGAAACATGATTTTCGTCCGTGAAGCAAAGCCCAAATAAAAACGTTTACGAATAAATTGAAACAAATATTAATGTGACCAATTAACTGATTAATCTTAACGGTATGGCAACCCGTTTAGGGTTGGTGTATATCCAAAGTTTAGGGAATCGCACTCATTGTTCATTTATATTTACATTTTTTGAATAGTTGTTTCTTAAGAAGTTTTTTGCACACAGTTATTTAGCCAAAATCACAATGGAGTAGCTCGACCATCGATTTCCTAATCGGCTGATCAGCAGGCACTGTGGTCTCTGCATTAATCCTATCTGAAACCCCACTCCAGATTTTTATCTCTGGGGGTTCTTGAAGGACATTGAGAACAATCCTCAATCCATTGCTGAACTCAAAGTGGCCATCAATCAGAAGATTCGTGCCATACCGAGAAAAGAATGCCTCAGAGTGATTGACAACTTCACTCGGCAAATTCAAGTGTGTCATAAGCGTAATGGCGGTCATTTGGAACACGTCCTGTCAAAAATTCATCCTTTGAACTAGAGACCTCAAATCAATGGGATTTTTAACAATTATTATATCAGCTTCCAGGACATGCAATCTTTTTGATTTGGGTTTCTTGTCTCAATAATTAATCATTATCATATTAACGAGTTGCATCTATTTTGAGACACCCTGTTTGTATCAAGTATGGCTTACAGTTGCATGATTTCAAGTCTTCCTACCTAATACTTGTAACTATATAGTTTCAAGTAATTTTTTCTCTTTAATAATAATCATTTGTTTGCACACGGCTATATGGTTTCAAGTAACTAAGAATAATCCTGCAAGTAACTATTCTAACTGCAATTCATTTACAGTTATATGGTCTCAAGTATTCCTATCGAATACAAATCCTTTTAAAACAGATCTATTTTATCCCTAAATGGGAGGCTAACAGGTAATACCTCTCCGACCAAAGTGAACCTTGGAATAATGCCAATTCCCACAATTCCCAGATCTCCAGAGTTTTAGCCTGACCATTAGATACAGTTTAGAATCATAACTAGAACACATATATTAAGAGAGAATTTTATTTCCGTCAGTATATAAATACTAGCATAGGGTCTGTAAAAAAATAATGGGATTATTTACGTATAGTTCGGCACTTCTAGGATCAGAATATTAGTGCGCTTCTCGTCCCTCTTTCAAGGATCAGTATAGTATATGTTTATTGCACCGAACTTAGTGCTTCCCATTTAAATTTATTGTATTATACACGCAGCAAAAAGCTGTCGTCGTGGATATGTCACTTCCTTAGTATTTTTTGGGGGGGGTTCTTTGATTGTATATTAACCTTCATGGATTATTTAATGCCAAAGCAAAATTAGTAAAAGTGGCAATGCTGTTTAATTTATGGTGGATATAAGAGATACATTTCCCAAGTGTATACATTCCGAATGTGAACTTGAGCGACTAGAGTTCGAACTCACTCACTACAATCACATTAGCCGCAACGCCATGGGAACTTCTCTTTCTCGAAATTCTCTTGATTGGATGTTCAAATCAGTTTAGGACACCGTTATTACTTTATAAAACAACTAGCAGAAGTAAGCGGTCCATGACAAGACTAAAAGGATTTTATAAACAGCACTAAGTGAGATAGAAAGCGGGGAAGTGAGGAGTAACCTAAGAATTAAAAAAAGTGTCCTTATTTCTTTTTGAAAGAGTTCACTTATAAATTTAAAAGGAGAGTATTTCTTTTATTCTATCAATCTTTTTTTCTTTTCTTCTTTATTCTTTTATTCTATGGATTATTTTTCTTTTTTATTCTCTTATTCTATGAATCTTTGTTCTTTTCTTTTTATTCTTTTATTCTATAAATCTTTTTTTTCTTTTCTTTTTTATTCTTTTATTCTATGAATTATTTTTCTTTTTTATTCTTTTATTCTATGGATTATTTTACTTTTTTATTCTCTTATTCTATGAATCTTTTTTCTTTTCTTTTTATTCTTTTATTCTATCAATCTTTTTTTCATTCTTTTATTCTATTAATCTTTTTTCTTTTGAATTCTTTTATTCTATAAATCTTTTTTTTCATTCTTTTATTCTATTAATCTTTTTTCTTTTCTTTTTTATTTTTTTTTTTATTAATCTTTTATCGTTTTATTATTTTAACTTATGAATTTTTTTATTATTTTATTTTATCAATCATTTTTCTTTTTTATTCTTTAATTTTATGAATCTCTTTTTTTTTTCTTTTATCCTATGAATCTTTTTCTTTTCTTTCTTATTCTTTTATTCTACTAATCTATTTTCTTTTTTATTCTTTTATTCTATCAATCATTTTTCTTTTCTTTTTTTTTTCTTTTTTTTTTTTGTTTACATTCAGAATAATATATAAATATGTAACTTGTGAGAAGTTCAAAGCATTTGCAGGATTTGGGGAGAGTCTCCACTAATTTTTTATGCAATTATTTCTCACTAACTGAACAATTTTTTAGTTAATAATTTTCGAAAAAGCAGCATAGTTTTTATTCGAATTTCTATTTCCCCACTAAAAGTATAATAGGTACAATAAAAAGAATCTAACAATATAAATGTGTCCTACTGATAAAAAGAAGCTAAGAATTGAATGTGTTAAATTTTTCATTTTTCTTCCTTTTTTGGTTTACACTTAAAATAGAATTTTAAGAAAAGTACCCGTTGGTTTCAAACATTTTCACGATTTTTTTTAGTTCTCCAAAAAATCAAGAACTTTTTTTTACAATTATTATTAAATTCCAAAACTAAATTTCAAAAAAGCTTTCAATTTGAATTTTACCAGTTTAATCTGTGTGATATTTAAACATGACTGGTTTTTCGGAGGATTGAAGAGTTCCTCTTTTTTGTAATCACGTATGAAGAACTGTGAAGGTTGGTTTGGTTTGGTTTTATGGCATATCAACTATTAAATGCCAAATCCTTTTTATTCATATATATCAAATTTATATGATTTGTAAACATTTTATTGATAACGTTTTAAACGAGACTGGGCTCATTTTTATTTTGCACCAGAATTGGTTTCAAGAATTGCTTTGTATCACAAACAATTCAATTAAACATCAGTCATTAGTTTGCACAGTTTAAATAGTCAAATAGTTCTATTTGACTTATAGAAAGGATCCTATCAAGTGCTGCCACTCTAGGTAAGAGAAGACCTGGGAGCAATGGCGATGTACGGGTACTCTGCACACTCCAAATTTCCAAGGCAGGTAGCCTCGATATCAGATGGTTTAATGTCATATACGGGACATTCGTTGGAGGTTCTTACCCCTCGGCAGAGATGCAGTCGGTGTATTCTACAGCCCAAACCGGCTAGGTGAACTGTGAAGAGTTCAGAAAGTCGATTGATTTTAAATTCTTGAATTATATCATTTAATCATTAAAAGTCAAAAGTAAATTTAGAACTTTTACTTATGAACATATTAAAGAGTATTCACGATTTTAATGGTTGGTTGCTGTATGGCATATCAACCTTTGTAGGTTATTTAACGCCAAATCCATGTAAATAATCAGTTCTATTTAAAACAATTCAGTTTAGCATGAGTACACAGTTTAATTGTCAAAAGAATTTCTATTTCAAGCTGTTCAGTTTAGCATAAGCACACAGTTTAAATGTAAGTACAGTTTAATTGTGAAAAACATTTCCATTTCTAGCTATTCAGTTTAATCAAGCAGTTCTAATTCAGCTTATTCAGTTTAGTATAAGTACAGATTTCTCGATTTTAATGCTCAACGATATCTCTTTTCAGTGTTAAAAGTCAACACGTACATACCAAAACAGAT